>CM040458.1:24570903-24595874 GCA_022758105.1 Pangasianodon gigas | reverse complement strand
AATGCATGGTTTTTCCTTCTGGAGCATCAGTGTGCGTTTGAACCTTCTGTAATAGTTGCATATGAGTCCCTCAGTTGTCCTCAGTGTGAAAAGATGGATCTCAAAATCATACAGTCATTGTTGGAAAGGGTTCAAATACACAAAAAATGCTGGAAAACCAAAGAATTTGTGGGACCTGAAGGATTTTTCTGAAGAACAGTGAGTCACAAAGGCCTTGTCTACAATCTCTGGACAACCAGACTCAATTGAGGCTATGGCTGAGGCTATGGCAATTTAGCTTAGCTTGATGAAATTTATTGGTAAGCCTTGTGCTTTTGCAGTAGCTTTGGGCTGAAACAATACTCAGGAAGAATTATTCTGCCATAGTGTATTCTGCCTGCGTTCATTTTACTGCTGTCCAGATGCGAGAAAAATATGTTCAAACAGGGCTTCTGGCAACAGATATAACTGAGACTGAGGTGGTTAGTTTAATCGATTGTCTTTGTCGAAACCGTTTAGCTAATCGACATCAGTAGAGTAATAATGCATTCAAAATGTAAAACGGCGTATTCACAGTCACTCAGTACCAGGAAAAGGACAGTCAACAGAAGTAAAGCGACACTAATGCAAATACACCCTGCTTTTATGAGCTCGCTTTGGTGAACTTCCCACCCAAGTTACTACAGTTCAGAACTAAGAGGTGCAGTAATTACATACCTGTCAACCCTCCCGTTTTTCCCGGGATTCTCCCGTATTTTACCATTCTATCCCGCTATCATCCCGTTTAAATATTTTCCCGTATTTCTCCCGTATTTTTAATCTTTCTATAAAAAAAATCCCACTGGGTGTAATTGATATGTTTGCTACATTCGCCTCCGGTAAAGCAGGTGGCAGTATACAGAACATTAGCTGTAACATCTACAGAACTCACTCAAACGGCATCCGCCAATAAAACAAGTAGAAGAAGAATAGCTGTCGAAGAAGAAGAACAGCATCCCGAGGATGGAGGAATGTGAGAGAGGGGGTTGGATTTCCCTTATTTTCAAATCCCAATGTTGACAGGTATGGCAGTAAAGCCAAGAGAAAATTCAAAATGTTATACAACAGAATAACTTAGTCTATTCAGTGAAACAGAAACCAACCCGCTTCAAGTTTGAGTTTCACACTCCCATACAATCACACTTTTGTTTACAGTTTTATGTTATATCTGATATAAACATCGAATTATGAAGTTTTATAACAGCTTGCTGTGTAAACAAATATAGAAAGAGTTCCTACCTTTAATTTCAGTCAAAAATAAGAGCACACAAATCCCTGTTAATCCCGTGCTGGAATTCATCAGTTAATACATCAAATACATCAGGTAATATTCAAGACTACATTGTTTTCCCGCATCGGGTCGCACGGCACCACATAAACAAACATCCACTGTACCAAAATCTGACTCCTCGGAAATCCCCTTCACGCGCATGCGCATCACGCAGCTGATACTCTGTGCCACCCTCAGCAGCAGCGAGCGACCTCAAGCGATGGGAACTCCAACCAGAAGTAGAGCATCAAGATGGATCAGGCAGGTCCGGAGAGCAGAAGGGGTCAGGATCACTGGTATCTCAGGTGTAGCATGTGTAGCTCGATAGAGAGTGGGAGAGATTGTTAGGTAAGCTTTTGTCCCATAATGGTTAAGGACAATGTACTTTGCGTGCAGAGAGTACAAGCAGGGACTCCGGCAAGACTAGCTATAACAGCATAACTAAAAGAGAGAGCCAGAAGGTAACACAGACATGAGGACTGTGTTACCTTCAGGACATAAAACGGTACTGATAAAACTCTGTGCAGTTGCTGACGTGTATGTACGTTTGACACAGTAGGATGGCAAGGTGCATATATTATGATTAAGATACATTTTAAATGAGATGAGGTAATGATCTGAGATAGCTTCAGACTGCGGAAATGTGACTATATTTTCTATATTTAATCCAAATATTAGTATTGTGACCACCACTATGAGTGGGTCCTATTACATTCTGATTGGCCCCTGCTGAATCAAGAATGGACACAACTGCTGTTCTCAGAGGGTCATCTGGGTTATCAAAATGAATATTAAAGTCTCCAACAATTAATGCCTTGTCTAAAGAAACAACCAGGTTAGAGATGAAATCTGCAAATTCACAAAGGAATTCATATGGCCCTTGGGGTCTGTAAATAATAATTAGTGGAATCACCTGGGTAGACTTATTTTTTGTGGCTACTTATGTTATGTTAGTATAAAGAACTTCAAATGCGTTGAATTTATGACTAGGTTTTTATGTGACGCCTAGATTTTCATTATAAATGACTGCGACACCTCTTCCTCTGCCAGTTAGATGGGGCTGTGTATGTAACTGTATCCGGGAGGACTAGCTTCATTTCGTCAGATACATGCTTTTTGCTGTTACGGTCACGTTAACTGCTTATAGCATGTGCATAACTTTGGATAGGATTACATGTAACCTGCATATACATGAAGACTACACGCTGCCCAGTTTAGGATACATATAAAGAGTTTATTCGGAATCTGTAATCAGAATTAATTACTTTGGTTTGGTGAAATCAAAATTGCGTGTAAAAAATAGCCAGTAATTTCCACGCCACGTGGTAGAACCTACCCCATGTGGTGACACCCACTCCATGCAGTGACTGCCACTCTACCCAGTTACCGCCACACCACATGGTGATGTCCACTCTATGCAGAGACACCCACTCCACGCGGTGACACCCACTCCATGCGGTGACGTCCACTCCCTGGGTGACACCCACGGTGGCACACATGATGGATGTATTCGCAAAATGTTGTAAACTACTTATATGTATAATCATCTAAATCAATCATTTATTTAGCTCTCTGTTCTCTGTGCTTGGGTAATATTTGTGATTCCTACGTGCACCGGGCAAAGGTTCATTCATCTTTCTCTGTTGCTGTTTTTCTGTCCAATAAAAGAAATAGTTTTACGAGAACATTCTCAGTCCTGCACACCTCTCAGCCAACTTGTACTTTTGCTTTTTGTTTCATTTAATTAATGTGCCATGTGAAATGAAAACAAACAAAATAGCATACAAACCAAATGTAGCAACTTCATTCAGATTTAGACAACTTGAAACAGCAAATCAACAAAGCGATAATGACAAGGACAAAAAGCTAGTTGATTACAGGGACAAAAAAGTTTGAACTGACTTTGACAAAAAAAAAAAAAAAAGACTTCATCCACACCCCAAAAGTGATGTTGGTGATGTCCTCTTAGTTCTGATTGCAGGGATCTTTAAGAGCTGCTTGTAGTTCTGTTGGAAATCATGTTCATGACAGCAGACAAGTCAACAGAACCATATGAAGTTATGGCCACCTTTAATAATGATATGTGACTAGGGCTGCAACGATTAGTCGTCAACGTCAACGACGTCGACTATAAAATTTCGTCGACGTGAAATTTCATTGTCGACACTTCGTATTATTTAAGCAGCCTCATTTAACTCATGACGTAATACTTCTTCGTTTACTGTCATGCAAATGAAACTGCAATGCACCGCAAGAAGTGGTGGGGGCAGCAGCGTCTTTTAACCATTTGCATCCTAAATCAATCAATCAATCAGTGAAGAAGTATAACACAGAGATCAACAATGGCAGAGGCTCCGGCTCCGTGTGAGCAGAATGTAATGAACTTGAGGCCGCGACTATCTAAAGTCTGGGAGTTTTTTAAAGATAATAAAAATAATAAAGTCAAGTGCACTGTCTGCAATGTAGAGTTGGCCTACCATGGCAGTACAACGGCGATGCACGAGCATCTTAAGCGAAAACACCCAGGACTGGTGTCCAAAGTTCCAGATGGGTAAGTTTGCAGTTTTTGGTTTACTTTTTGGAAAATGCGTCTTTCAGTCTAGAGTGTCATAAAGTATTTTTAGGCCTTTTCATGAAAGACGGTGTTGAACAATGAGCGCGCTTACATGCAGGGACTAACGTTACTCCAGTTATAAACGAAATAGTGGCGATATTCGGTTTGTGCGCGAGTCATTCTGATTGACATGAAATTTGGCCGTATCTGGCGCAAACCGAACATCGCCACTCTTCCGTTTATAACCGGACTTGTCCCTGCATGTAACTGCGCTCACTGACTGAATGGTAACATTAGTGTCTCGTCCCTTATGTTAATATTGTAAGCTAAATTCAAACTGTCACCTCGCCTACTAATGTTAAAGTTAGCGTCACACTGGCAATTTTAGCCAAGTCATTCTTATGCATTCCTGCTACCTCCACACCATCGGAACGGCTATTCTCTGTAGCTGGGAACAATGTCTCTAAGAAGAGAGCTAGTCTTGACCCAGATCACGTGGACATGCTGACATTCATGCACTGCAATAAGCCATAAGTTTAAATCCTTTCCTACTTTTTGTTTACATATGGCCTTATTTGACCAGTTTAAGTCACTTTAAGACACAACAATGTCACTTACCTCAGTTTTTCAATTTTCTTAATGTCCATGGCCAGTTTGTGGTTTCTCAAGTTACTGGATGTTAACTCAGTGTTTACATTGTGTACTGTTGCGAGGATGCTACCTTTTATTACTTGATTGGCTCTTGCACTTTATTTTCAGTTGTGAAATGACTTTAATATTTATTTTATTTGAGCCATATACATGCATTTATTAAAATCAGTGTAAGCTGTTAAGCTTTTAGTTTTTTGGTGCTGTTGTCATTATTTTCATTTATTTACTAAGAGACTTTATGTTGACCGATACAGGTTGGAGCAAGTGAAGTCGGGGCAGAAATAATCGCTGACTAATCGGAAACTGAATCTATAGATTAGTCGACTACTAAAATAATCGTTAGTTGCAGCCCTATATGTGACGAGAGGGAGACCCAAACTGGATCGTTATGTTACAAAACCTATGGGATCATTTGGTTTCCTCTTAAGTTCCTGGAAAGAAGGAGACTGTAAGAAGAATAAGCCCCTCCACCACGGCAAGGTATGGTCCCAATAGAGAGGTCTGAACCACCCACACATCAACTCTCCTAGAAAAAAGAAACATCTTGGATTTAATCACTAACATGATAAGTGAGCAAAACAAGACCATGGGGATTTAAATAAAGGATTTCACAATGACCTCGTCCTGTTCTGAAGGTACAGTGGGCACTGGATCATGACTAATACACCTGAGTGAAAACAGAAAATAATCAACTCACTTATAAAACTCTTTATATGCTTATAATCTGCTCTCAATACTAGATTGTTAAAATGACCAAACTCACCGCAGTCTTTTTGTAATGTGTTGATGCAAATTATATTTCCAAATGAGAAAACCACAAACACCAACAAGGAGGGCTATGATGAACAGAATCCAGCAAGCTGTGGATTCTGTAGCTGCAATGAGATAGTATTACAGTTAGCTCACACTTCATCTGGATTTGAAAGACTTATCTCAGACAGAAGCCCTGGTGGAAATTGTTTAATGTCACTGAGGCCAACATCCTTATCTACCTCCTTATCTATCTAAGAAGGTTAAATGTTATATAAATCACACAGTACAGAGCATATTAAGTGGAAGTGACCATTTTTAGTTTTCTTTTGACCCTGCACTCCAGTATACTTGACTAAACTGGAACATTAAGACTAAGAAGTTGAATAAATGTAGGCTGATGACTTGTGGATCTATTAAACTGTGTATCTATTAAGTGAACCACATATTACGTGAACATGCACAATGGATTCAACTAACTTGCAAGTAAGAACATTTATTCACTGTTCCAGTGAACAACAGATCATATACATACTCACATGTAACATGCACGTAGAGGGAACCTACAGCTTTCCCGTATTGGTTAGACACCACACAATAGTAAAGGCCGTTACTGTCAGGAGTCAGCTGACAGCTATTAACACCGCTGGAAAGAGGCTCCTTCACTGGAAAGTGTCTAAAAGGGAATTTATTTGTTAACTAATGTTAAAAGTGTATGTTTGATTGTCTTCACACCATACTACAAACTGCCTTCAAATTGCTTATTTTGCTTTAACTAATAACATTTGCACTGTCTCAAGGCATGTATTAGCATTTAAACCGTTTTGTTCTATTGTTAAATTCTGTTAAGGCAAAGTTAATGCTACTAGGCTATGTACTGCTGACACACCCTTCACCCTACAGTATATCACGCAAAATATCACCATGATCTGGGTTTAAAAAAAGCATTGTGAACGGGCTATTTTCACACATGCAGGTTTCTTCTGCTTGCAGTAGCCTTCATAGGGTAATTTTAGTTCTGCTAAAACAACAACAGTTGAGTCAAAAACTGTTTATGAGAAGTGTTACAGAAAAACTGTGAACTGCAGCTGAATCATAGAAACAGCTTGGAGTGCAAGTCCAAGTAGAGTTTAGGGGCAAATAAACTAAAACTACAGCGAGTAGAAATTGTTCAATTGTTTGAATGAAGCCAATCTGACAGACTCTCAATCTAAGTGCCAGAGTTTAGCCTCATGTTTGTGTGGCTCTTCATTCCTGCTCACCAAACAGTATCATCTAGCTAAGACTACCACCTCACTGTTGACTACATTTAACACTGAACAAACAAAAACACTCCTCATTCTCACTATGAGTGTTAACTCAGTTCTCAATCAACTAGAAATACAGAGAGCTAACATTGGTTTATTTGTAAAACAACATCAGCCATTGGAGAGACAGAGAACAGAGTGGTCTGTCTGTACGAGTTTATACTGAGTTCCGATCCAATTATTAACATAGATTACATTATTATATTATTAACATACTGTTTCAAAATAACATTAGGATAAACTCAGAATCTAGCAATATAATAAAGTATTATATAGATAAAGTTATCTTTATTTATTACTATAGTTAAAGCCATATAAAATTAGAAATAACATTGAAGGCAGTCTGGGAAACATGAATGTCAAACATGAAACAGAAACCTGAAACCAGGCACCTGGCTTGTCTCCACAGGTTCCACATTTATCATTTAAAAGATTAACAGGTACAGATATGTTGTTAAATTTGATAAGCCATAAAATATGGCTCATGTAAATATATAAACTGCAGCCTTTTATGGTAAACATACACGGAAGATTCAGCTCTATTACCTGCTCCAGATGAAGTTTGTTGGTTTTGGATTAGCGTCTGCTTCACACTGAAATTCACATGCTTTCCCTTGATCACCTGCTGAAATAATGTAAACCACCTCAGGAGGATCTGGGAGAAAGAGTAAAAAGAAAAATCAATACTGTACACAATGTAATGTTCAGTGAAACAGAATTAAGTATAATGTTGACAATTGCCAGTAGGGCAAAAAAGTACATAGCCATTTTGCTAAGACAAACTGTACTGTGTTGAACTGTGCTTTAAAGGAAAAATCCACCCCGAGCCACGTGCATATTAATCTTTATATAATCTGGTCATAAACGTCTGCTTAAAAATGAGAAACTTACAGTGAATGATCAATGTGTAATTCAGTTCCAGTTTCCCCTTTAGGCCAGGGTGTGTGACCAAACACTGAACCTTCTTCTGGTTTAGATCTTTGGATGCTACACCAATCAGGCTGCTTTTAACAGTGAACCTTCCTTCAGAGTCCACAGTGACATTAGTTTGTACTTTGACAGAGTCACTTAAAGCACCCAGACTCCACAACACTTCTGCTGCAGGCTTTGCATTGGCTGCAGTGCAGGTTGCTAAAATCTCCTCAGCGTCACCAGCAACAGGAGGCACATCCGTGCTCACACTGACAACAGGAGGAACTAAAAACAAACAAAAACATTAACAAGCATGCCAACAGCATCAATAATATTGTTTAAGAAATCCACATTCAGTAATGGGTATCATTAATATGCATGTCAGGCCCTGATCACTCATGTGATTTAGCACAGGTTTTGTTAATTGAACGGTGAAGGCATTGTAGACCTCATCGCTGCCAGTGACTGTGGAGTTTAAATTGGACTTTAGTGCAGTGTACTTCTGCATCCCTTTTGAATTCTGCATGGCTGAAAAGTCTGTGGTTACAAACACGAATGCAAAAATCATTGGATGCCAAGGTTCTCAAGGTGCTCAAATAATCAAATCAGTGTTAATCTATAACTGTCTGCATTCAACAGCATGAGTGTTTAAGAACAGTTTTTTTTTTTTTGTATTTTCACTAGGATCAGCCATTTAAAATATTTAGGCAACAGCAATTTCAAATCATGTGAACATATCATGAACTTTAGTCAGTAGAACACAATAGACTTTAACCCCAACTATGTGATTAGTGATTCTCTGTTTCAATTTGAAAACTACATTATTCACTCACTAAACAGAACCTGTAAGAATCATTAGAAATAAAAATGCTCAAAATGCACAAATCACAATTTACCATGAGTGAATATAATATACTGGTCCTATGTGTTAAAATCATGATTTGAATTTATCATGTCACATACAGGCAGGTGTAAAAAGAACGCTGTATGCTCTTATGTACCAATACATATTTCTGACACAAGTAGTTCTCTTACCCTTTACTATATATGACTGTATACTGTAATGATTTATAATCGCACTACCGGGTTTCACCCAGAAGACGATGGGCTCCCTTTTGACCCTGGTTCCTCTCAAGTTTTCTTCATGTCGTCTCAGGGAATTTTTATTGCCACTGCCTTGCTCATCAGGAATCCAAAACTACATCTGGATTTTTGTGAAGCTGCTTTGTTAAAAGCGCTATACAAATAAAACTGAAGTGAATTTGTACCTCATTTGATAAATTTGAATTTGATAAATTAGAACCAGCTAACCCTTTGTAGTGTCTCCTGATTTGAGATAAAGTGGAAGTTATGTTTTCAGAGAAGCAGAGTGTGGGTTTGATTACATAACATATTTATTACACCTCAGGTAATATAAGCTGCATTTTATAATGAATAGTCTACTTTATTTTACAGAGTCTGTGGAATGTATTGTTCGATATGCCGATGTATCCAGTGAAGAGCCTTGTGTATTGAACAAAACAATAGGATACATTGAATCGATATGACCCTAGTTACTATCTGTTTTATGATACGTGAGTTTGAGAAATGTATTATTGGTGGACCTTGTAGGACTAAAATATAAAATGTTATCTTAGTCCACTGCTCTCCTATGACCAAGGATGAAAATAGGGCCCTGAAAATGATCAGCAGTAAAACAGGTTAATTTAGTAGAGCATTTCTCAACTATAGTCATGGAGTCACACTTTAATACACAGTTTATTGTGTACCAACAGTCCAGAGTTCTCATTTATGAACAACTTGAAAATTCTTCTTCATTTGTTCCATCAGAACGAATGGGAATACATGCTGGAATACATGATGTGAATGAACTGAAGCAGTATGCTGACTAGATCTTTGGACAATAATAAGTGATAATTGTTGGAAAGACGCAGTTTGTTCTTTTGCACAAAATTTTCAGCTGGTTGTGCTTTATAAACATGAACATCCATGGAGAAGTGTGTGCTCCCTGTTTTATAAATCAGGACTTATTTGGACATGTGGACATCTACAGAACATTTAACAAATGAAGCCCAAAGAGTCTGAATAGACTTGTAGCTCTGTTATCATTTAAAATAATTTGAAAAGTAAATCTTGCATTGTTCCCTTAAGTTTATCACAACTTCAGTAACAAATCTTACCTAGTACTGTGAGACGAATTTCTGTTTTATACGGTCCACTTGGAAATATGCTGAAGATGCAGGTGTAGATTCCTTCATCTAAAGCAGTAACATTACTTAGAAGAATTGAGCCGTTGAGTCGTAAGATGTTACCTGTGAATTTTACTCTGTCCCTCAATCCATTTATATGTTCCTCTTTGCCATCTGAAGTGACAGCAAAGAAGTCTGTATTTGTTGCCTTTTCCTTTGTTTGCCTTTGCCATATAACACTTGTTAGAGGCTCTGTTGTCTCGACCAGTTGACAGAATAAAAGTGCATCATCTCCTGCTGCCACAGTCACATCCTGTCCAATGACCGTTATGGCTGAAAAAAAAAGAACATCAAAAAAAAAAACAGAAAATAATAATTTGAATAAGGTGCTTAGGATGGTGTTGCTCTCCTCCAGAGAGCTAACTGCGTATTGTGCACCTCTACTATGGACCATGCTATGGACCAACCAGCCTTCAGGTTGATGCTGATTGGTTGGTGGAGAAGAGTCTGGTTGCATACCCTGTAAGATTTACCAAATACATCTCATATGTAAACAATAAAGTATAAACAATAAGGTTTTCTTTTAATACATAGTACTTTCATCTAGTATTCTATAGGCTGGGTCTAAATTTGCTCAATACCCCTTCTTGAAAGTGTAGTCCATGCCAGAAATGGATGAAAAAAAAAATCTGTTAAAAAATACTATCATATTATTCTATTACATAGTGGGTTCAGAAATTAGCACATTTTACTGTGTTATAGGTTTAATTTAGGGGTGTACGATATGACGATATTAGATCGCGAACGATTAAAATCTCTCCACGAACAGCCTTTACAGAGAGATTGTTAGTATTGTGCTGAAGTGCACATTCTCTACTCTTCTCTACTCTACTCCAGCGGCTCTACTCTACTCTAGCGGCTCTACTCTACTCTAGCAGCTCTTTTCTTCTCAACTCTACTCCAGCAGCTCTTCTCTACTCAACTCCAGCGGCTCTTCTCTACACTACTCTACTCCAGTGGCTCTTCTCTACTCTACTCTAGCGGCTCTTCTCTTCTCTTCTCTTCTCTTCTCTACTCTACTCCACTCCAGCAGCTCTTCTCTACGCTACTTTACTCCAGCAGCTCTTCTCTGCTCTACTCTACTCCAGCAGCTCTCCATGTTGTAAACAGAGCCTGATCACGTGACCTGTGCTCCTGTGTTCATTTTATTGCTGCCCAGGTGAGAAAAAAATATTATCGACATCCCCCTGATAAACAAATCCAGCTCAAACAGGGCTTATGGCAACAGATATAACTGAGACTGAGGTGGTTAGTTTAATAGGTTGTTTTTGTCAAAAACCGTTTAGCTAATCGACATCAGTAGAGTAATACTGCATTCAAAATGTAAAACGGCAGGAAAAGGACAGTTGACAGTGAAAACATCTCATTTAAAGAAGAATGAACTGAAAAATATGCGTTCATTCTCCCTGAGAGAAGAACAAAGCCAAAGTGCTTAATTTGAAATTAAGTATGCAAATTTCGAACAAAAATACTCAGAGGTAATGAACACAGAGGTAAGAACCACAAAAATATATAAACCAGCTAAATTCATTATATCAATGATTAAACAATGCCACAGCAAGAGCGAGCAATAGAGGCTTCACTTAGAGTTATATGGGCCTTGGGCAAACACAAGAAACCTTTGTCTGATGCTGAAATAATAAGAGTGTGTGAGCGAAGTGATGGATGCCATAGTTACCCGAAAACAAAACGATGAAATAACACACTAAACCCGGATATAGTTGATAAAACACACTAAACCCGGATATAGTTGATACAACACAATAAACCCAGATTGCCCAGTTGCACAAAGTCAAGCGACACTAATGCAAATACGCCCTGCTTTTATGAGCTCGCTTTGGTGGACTCCCCACCCAAGTTACTACAGTTCAGAACTAAGAGGTGCAGTAAACCCAAGAGAGAAAATTCAAAATGTTATACAACAGAATAACTTAGTCTATTCAGTGAAACACAAACCAACCTGCTTCAAGTTTGAGTTTCACACTCCCATACTATCACACTTTTGTTTACAGTTTAATTTTATATCTGATATAAACATCTGCTGACACATCTTGTCATTGGGGCTGGGTCCTCAAAAGCATTGGATTGTAGCTTCAATAGGATGGGTTTACCAGGGGGTAACATTACACCTGTCGAAATTATACTCCCCTCCCTAACACAGGTGGCATTTTTCCCCAGGCCCCCGTTAATTTCCGACCCTGTATCAGATGTATTTAATATTTTCTTTAAAAATCATATGGCAGCTGTGGGGGGCTTCTTGGGGTAAGGTTGCCAGTTTTATAAAGCTACATTTCATATTTCCAGGGCACATATTTCATATACATATTTGAAAATCAATTAGTATTTTGCGAATATATATCTTATATTATTCTCTTTTTGTAGAAAGGTATGTGTCATTTAGGCTTCGGGTTATAGTTTATAGCCTATAGACTTACGTTATAGCCTACCTGTTTTCATATATATATATATATATATATATATATATATATATATATATATATATATATATAAAAACACATAAACACACATACATATATATATATATATATATATATATATATATATATACACATGTATATATAGATACAGATCAGCCATAACATTAAAACCACTGACGGGGAATAAAATTAATGATCTCATTACACCGGCACCTGTCAAGGGGTGGGATATATTAGGCAGCAAGTGAACAGTCAGTTCTCAAAGCTGATGTGTTAGAAGTAGGAAAAATGGGCAAGCGTAAGGATCTGAGAAACTTTGACAAGGGCCAGATTGTGATGGCTAGATGACTGGGTCAGAGCATCTCCAAAATGGCAGATCTTGTGCGGTGTTCCCAGTATGCAGTGGTTAGTACCTACCAATAGTGGTCCAAGGAAGGACAACCATTGAACCGGAGACAGGGTCATGGATGGCCAAGGCTCACTGATGCACGTGGGGAGCGAAGGCTAGCCCATCTGGTCTGATCCCATAGAACAGCTACTGTAGCACAATTGCTGAAAGATGGCTATGATAGAAAGGTGTCAGGACACACAATGCACTGCAGCTTGCTGCGTATGTGGTTGCATAGCTGCAGACCGGTCAGAGTGCCCATGCTGACCTCTGTCCACTGCCAAAAGTGGAACTGGACTGAACTGGACTGTGGGCAATGGAAGAAGGTGGCCTGGTCTGATGAATCACATTTTCTTTTACATCATGTGGACAGCCGGGTGCATGTGCCTCGCTTACCTGAAGAAGAGATGGCACTAGGATGCGCTATGGGAAGATGCTCTGGTCAATGTTCTGCTGGGAAACCTTGGGTCCTGGCATTCATGTGGATGTTACTTTGACACGTACTACCTACCTAAACATTGTTGCAGACCAAGTACATCCCTTCATGGCAACGGTATTCCCTAATGGCAGTGGCCTCTTTCAGCAGGATAATGCGCCCTGACACACTGCAAAAATTGGTCAGGAATGGCTTGAGGAAAATGACAACGCATTCAAGGTGTTGACTCAGCCTCCAAATTCCCCAGATCTCAATCTGATCAAGCATCTGTGGAATATGCTGACAGACAAGTCCGATCCATGGAGGCACCACCTCACAACTTACAGGACGTAAAGGATCTGCTGCTAATGTCTTGGTGCCAGATACCACAGCACACCTTCAGAGGTCTTGTGGAGTCCATGCCTTGATGGGTTAGAGCTGTTTTAGCAGCACAAGGGGGACCTACACAATATTAGGCAGGTGATTTTAATGTCATGGCTGATCGGTGTACATGTGCAAAGCCTCCATACATAGGGGAAATTAGCACTTTTTTTTTTTTTTTTTTTTAGCAAAATGTCTTCCAAAATACTTTCATACTTAGTTTATATATGTGTGTGTATATACACACATATATAAACTAAGTATGAAGGTTATGAAGCCACAAGGTTATGAAGGACTTTAACAGGAAACACTGCAAGCTCATCACACACCACACTGTGGGCCAAACTCCGTGTGTGTTTACAAAGAAATGACAATCATGTAGAGGATGTTTTGTAAATAAACTTACATTTTGCTAAAAAGTGTTAATTTCCCCTATGTATGGAGACTTTTAGCACACCCTGTATAATGGCACAGATTAGGAGAAGCTATTACCTGAACTAAATCATTTAGATTAGCTTTATCAGAGGAAGGATATTATAAGGACACTGCATATTATTACGGTAATATTACCAGATATTACGGTGACCATTTTCTGACTTGTTATTTTGATCATAATTTGCTGTTTTGTTTTTGGATTTGTTATTTTGTTTTCAGATTTATGATTTGTTTTGCACTTCTCGGCCATCGTAAGATATGAAATGTTATAACAGCTGGCTGTAAAAACAGAAAGAGCTCCTACCTCCGATTTCAGCAGCAAATAAAACCGCCACACAAACCAGCCCATGCCACATGTCCATCACTGTCCTTCATCCAGCAACAAGCAGCTTCATCTGCTCAGTCTCCTGCCTATTGTGACACAGCTATAAGTACCCAAGTACTCTGGTATGCCATCTGGACAATGTCCGCCCACCTCTACGTTTATTGGTTCATGATACAGTAGAGAAATGTGATGCTTTTACAGCTTATTGGTGACTAGTGTGTCTAGTGTAACTTTATCCATGATCACGTCCCTGAACCACCTGTATAAAGGGTCAAATATGCAGAATCGCCAGCTGTTAAAATAATTTCCTTCAGGATCACTGAGAGGATGCCAGGCGGAAGCTATGGAAAAAAAAAAAAAAAAAAAATTGTGGTGTTCTTAAAAAGTGTTACAGTGAACACTTTCCTTAGACGTACACTTTCCTTTAAAGTGTTATAGCTGCCAATATAAATATTGTTTTGACTCTATGGATTTTACATTTTTCATTTGTGGCATTTGGCAGAATAACCTGAAATATTGTTGTCATAGCTGCATGTTCTGCCACTGCAAAGAAATATTTATTAATATGTAGCTCCAACACACATGGATGAACAATACAGTACTTGTACATAATCCTTTTCATTTCATATTTGATAAAGAGATAACAACTACTACTATGTAGATATAACAGCTAAAGAGAAAAGAAAAAATACCTGCCGCCCCCTGTTGAAAAAAACAAAAAGTACACACATTTGTAATTATTAGTTCTTAATGAATGTATGTGCAAAATGAATTTATCAGCTTCATCTGACTCTCCCTGAAGACAAGAGGTAGGTACACTGGTAGGTACAATGCAGAGTAATGGTTAATGTAGGAAGCAAACATGCAAACAGCTACATACATGTCGTCCTGAAAAAAAAAAAAAAATTAATTAATTTATCTAATAACCATGGAGGCCTGTTCAATATTTAACTTGAAAGATGTAATGTAATGAGGTAAAGACATACCTCTCTAAAATCAAATCTAAGCCCCAAAGCCATATACAGAGTGTACTGTTAGAATCCACAAAGAATGAGAAAATGAGCAGGTTATAACCACTGAATTACAATAATTATATTCTAAATTAACCTACAATCAGTACGTACATCCTGCAGTTGTTCCCACCTATCTGCTTCGAGATTCCCTGTTAGGTTTAGGGAATAAATTCACAGTGATAAATTCAAATATTTACAATATATTTTTGTGAATCCATTTATTTCTGTAAAGCTGCTTTGTGACAATGTCCATTGTTAAAAGCGCTATACAAATAAAATTGAATTGAATTGAATTGAAGTTTGGATTAAAACACAAGCTCATAGGTTTACCTCCACAGGTTCCCATCACATCAATTACTGTGAATGTTATACTTTGTATAATGAAATAAACTTTTGCATTTGAATGAAATGTTTTAGTTCAAAAGTAATCACAGTTTTCTCTGTCCACTCTCAGCTGTCAATGAGCTTTACAAAGCTCCTGTGAAGAAAAAATTATGCCCAATTTTTTAAAGAATTTTGTCCTCTGAAAGTCAATTAATCTATCTATATCTCATTTGCAAACAAGTGTCATATCTGTGCTCATCAATGCATAGCTGTTAATGTAAAAAATAAAAGTTCATGAACACACAAAATGGGGAAAAAAGATTATAGTATAAAACAGAACCACTGTAATCTCTGAACCCATTCAGACCATTTCTAAAACCTGAAAGTGTCAATGTATGGTCCAAATGCTGCTTGTTGCATAGGATCGAGAAAATACATTTCTCTTGTCTTTGGTTGCATAATCTGTAAAACGCACATATAATGCTTTACACAAACATCTCTGTAATGGTCTCTAAATAACTAATGGTAATACTTATTGACCGTAATGTACTACTACGTAATGTACTAATGTACTACTGCGATTCAACAGCACATTGTATAGTACATATTTTAAAAAAAAAAAAAAAAAAGAAATTATTATTATTTAAAACCATAGAATTATTGGATATTGCTAAAATTAGAATTTAACAATTTCTCTTATGAATTACATTACTTACACATAGCAGCTAGTGCGCAGGTACCCAAGCTGGCACAGCCAAAAATGTCTCTCTGGCTGACATTAGCCTAGAATTTATGGAGAAACATTTCACTACTCTGTAGGGATCAGCAACATACACAATGATATCCTGTAACAAGGGAATAATTATCAGATACATACAAATGTATCCTGTTTTCAATAAAAGCTTTGCGACTGCAACCTTACCAGGCAGAATGTGATGTGCTCTACGATTCTAAGGCAACAGTTCAAAATCTATATTTTTTAAATTAATAAATAAATAAATAAATAAATAAATACCTTCATGATATTTTAATTATAAAAAATGTTATTACTGTTACCGTTGCTTCAGCTTCTTCTGCCAATCCTAAGGAACAAAAATCCGAACGCATCAACACAGATGATCCCACAGAAACAGTATGTTCCTCTGGGTCATTGTTAGGATCCAATACATATGCAACCTGAAAATAAATTACAAAAAAATTACATAAGCATAAACTATGATCAAGTATTAAAATTTTAGCATGACCACTAACAAATGAATGCTATTTTCTAAAGATGTGGTACTGGTTGGAGACCCACCCTGCTTTATTTGGGAGCATATCCTCCATTGCCCAGAATGTTCTGTTTGATTTGACACATGTAAAGCTTGTGGTCACACTGAGTTCTTCACATGGATACTGGATAGCAACTATGAAAAATTAAAACAAACAAACAAAAAAAAGCATGAATTATCACTTCATCTGAATCAAACATGACTGAACTTCCCACCACAACAGCTCCTTCATGCCTGAAAGTGGACTGCATACTCAGCAGTGTTAGAGGACTGAGGATTCATAGCTGCACCTAACATACACACCTAAACACACACACACACACTCTATATATATATATATATATATATATATATATATATATATATATATATATATATATATATATATATATAATTTACTTATTATTTATGTATACACATACACACACACAATATACAATACCCATCTAAAGCAGAAGACATGTTACCACCTTTATCAGATAAACCATCCAAACCGCAAAAGTCTATTGTTACATCAGACTTCACATTTAAAATCTCTAAATACTCAATATGTCACAACAACACCACTTCATGGAATTATGACAAAATCACTTCACCTCAATTTGATGAGTTTTGAGCAGCAAATGATTATGTAGCCAATAACCATCATATCAACACTTTCATTCAAAAATTTCATGCCACACCAATACATAAATGTACAGTCTGACTTACCAGATGCACCCCACACTTTTTTACTTTTTTTTGTCGTAGGTGACTATTTGACATCCTTTCTCTTAGTCAGAAGATTAGAGCCATCTTAGAACCTTTGCAGTCTATTCCATATCCCTTACAAAGGGCCCTTATGTCTTTAATCTAGACAAAAACAAAAATGGGAACAGAATTATTATACAACATGACAGAACAACACATGTCAAACTTAAAATAGTAATTTGATGAAACAAACCATACCCGAGATTAAGCAGCTCATCAGCAAGCCTTTCCTCTGTAAGTGGTACATCATCCTCAGTTGAGTCTTGTGAAACATGAACCTTAGCATACTCTGTATTGAGAACCATGTTTGATGCCCTAGTATAATCACTAAACTGTTGCTTGGGTGCACAATGAATGGTTTTCTCATCCCACCTAATGATTAAAAAAAAAGTAAAGAACCTTAACTGCAGTAAAGAAATAAGCTTGGTCAAAAGACGTCTGAAAGTGATGCAAGACATGCTTGGATAAAAACCCCGACTTATCATCTCTACTGTAACAGCCTCCCAAACTTCTCAATATCCACATGTACACCGTAGTTTGGTGGAGGGGGGTCGATTTCACTCACTACAAAATAAATAAATAAATAGGATACACTCAGATTAGACTATTTTCATTATCATCTTATTTTGTGAATTTGCTTTTTAGACAAATTTCATTACTGTCTTTATAATTTTATGAAGCAAGTTAACAAAATAGCACACTGAATGAATTACTTCAATAAAAGCAACTTGAAATGTTCATGTAAAATTCATAGGAAAACAACACTTTGGGATTATGCCATACCTGTACTGAGCTTCTTAGGAAGATACACAAGTGCAATGATAAAAGACTGTGATCATTGAAATTATGTATCCCATCTGACCACTCTTGGTACCTATATGTCATTCCACAGTTTGGGCATTGTTGGTAATAAGTAGATATTCCCAAAAAAGGAAATAAATGCATGTATCTGAAATATCTAGTTAAACAAAATGTTAATGTAACATTATAATAATCATACATACCATGAATCACACCAGAAAAATCAGTATCTTTGCATTTTTTGTGATGAATCTTGGATCACATAACACACTTCGGGTTCTGCACTTGGTGCATTTCAATTTTGTGGGCACCAGATGTCTTGGAAAGGGTTTGTTGGTGCTTTGCAGATGCAGTGTGTGGTGTAAATGTCTATGATGGAGGGAAGAGAGACCCCGGTGATCTTCTCAGCTGTCCTCACCATCTGCTGCAGGGTCTTGCGATCCGAGACGGCGCAATTTCCAAAGCAGACAGTGATGCAGCTGCTTAGGATGCTCTTGATAGTCCCTCTGTAGAACATGGTGAGGATGTGGTGGGCTTTCCTCAGTCTTCGCAGAAAGTAGAGACGCTGCTGGGCTTTCTTGGTTATGGAGCTGGTGTTGAGGGACCAGGTGAGGTTCTCTGCCAGGTGAACACCAAGGAATTTGGTGCTCTTGACAATCTCCACAGAGGAGCCGTCGATGTTCAGCGGAGAGTGGTAGCTCCTGAAGTCAACAACTATCTCTTTAGTTCTGTCCACATTCAGAGACAGGTTGTTGACTCTGCACCAGTCCGTTAGCTGCTGCACCTCCTCTCTGTATGCTGACTCGCCGTTCTTGCTGATGAGACCCACCATGGTCATGTGATTGGCAAACTTGATGATGTGGTTCAGGCTGTGCATTGCTGTACAGTCGTGAGTCAGCAGTGAACAGCAATGGACTGAGCACACAGCCCTGGGGAGCCCCAGTGCTCAATGTGGTGGCGCTGGAGATACTGTTCCTGATCCGGACTAACTGAGGTCTCCCAGTCAGGAAGTCCAGGATCCAGTTGCAAAACAGTTTGGAGGGAAGCATTGTTGTTTCATTTTGCCCTCACTAACATACACGTCTCTTCTGTTAATGATTTTAAAAGGACAACTCAATAATAATAATAATAATAATAATAATAATAAATAAAATATGTGAATACATGTGATACCAGACAAATTACAACAGACTAAGTGGTTTCTCATTGTAATGGTGGGCTGGCATCCCGCGCACAGAAGAAATTCAATTATGTCGATTATGTCCAAGAGATGCAGGAGCAGATCAACAAGGTGATGCCCCTCGTGTGGGAACACATGGAGGCTGCCCAGCAAGAGCAGAGGAGGGCCTACAACTGTCCCACTCAGCCACGTGAGTTCCAGCTCGGCGACAAGGTCCTCCTCCTTCTTTCCGATGCCTCCAGAAAATTCCTGGCTCAATGGCAGGGCCCGTTCACAGTCCTCGAGAAGGTGAGCCCTGTCAACTACCGCCTGCAGCAGCCAGGTAAGCATGCAGACACACAAATATACCACGTGAACCTGCACAAAAAGTGCACGCCAGTCCAGAGCCAGGAGATGTCTGAGCTGGTGGACCAGTTTGCTGACGTCTTCTCCTCCACTCCCGGCCTCATGCATCTGGTCCACCATGGCATAAAGACCCAGCTGGGAGTCGTGGTCTGAAGGCGGCCCTACAGCGTCCCAGAGGTCCGCCACAGGGAAATCGAGGAGGAGGTCAGCTGGATACTCCGAGACGGAATCATTGAGGAGTCCACCAGCCCCTGGTCCGGTCCCATCATCATGGTGCCCAAGCCCAACAGGAACATCCTGCTGTGTAACGACTTCCAGAAGCTGAACCAGGTTTCGGAATTCAACAACTATCCCCTCCCTAGGGTCGATGACCTGGTGGAGCAACTGGGGAGGGCCCGGTTTATTTCCACTCTCGACCTAACCAAGGGCTACTGGCAGGTGGCCTTGAGCCCAGAGGCCAAACCCAAAACGGCCTTCTCCACCTCCCATGGCCGCTGGCAGTACCGGGTCCTCCCCTTTGGCTTGCACAGGGCGCCAGCCACCTTCCAGCAACTGATGGACGTCGTCCTGCAGCCCCATCGCCAGTACGCCACTGCATACATAGACGACATGGTTATCCATTCCTCCACCTGGTCCAACCACCTGCACCATCTCAGGGAGGTCCTGGGGGAGCTCCAGAAGTCTGGGCTGACCGCCAACCCCAAGAAATGCCACCTGGGTCTCACCAAGGCAGAGTACCTAGGGTACCGCATCGGCTGGGGGCTCCTGATGCTGCAGGAGAAAAAGGTGTAAGCTGTGAGAGAGTACCCAAGACCTTCATCTTCATGCCCAACTTCTCCTCGATTGCTTCTCCCCTCTCAGATCTCACCAGGAAAGGCCACCCGAACTGGGTGCACCGGAGTTGGGAGACCGAGCGAGCCTTCGAGCCTCCCCTTCATCGTGCAGACTGATGCTTTGGAGACAGGACTGGGGCCATCCTTTTGCAGATCTTCGATGGGGAGGAGCATCAGGTCGTCTACACGAGCCGAAAGCTGACCCCCGCGGAGAAGAAGTACGCTGCTGTGGAGAGGGAGGCCATCAAGTATGCCGTAGAGGAGCTGAAGTACTACCTGGCCAGCCGGCCCTTCACCTTGGTGACCGACCACACTCCCCTACACTGGATGGCCAAGGCCAAGGACACCAACACCAGGGTGACACGGTGGTTCCTCTCCCTGCAGAACTACGACGTCACCGTGCAGCACCGAGCGGGGGCTCAGCACAGTAATGCAGATGGGCTGTCCTGGCGCTTCTCACTCTGGGCCCATAGCATGCCGGCAGTAGGCTTGGAGCTGAGGGGGGGTACTGTGATGGCAGCCCACGCACGGAAGAAATTCAGCACTCCTCACACGACTGCTGGCGGAGTGCTGAACGGACAGCTCCGGTTCAGCATCCCCATTGTTTTGGACAGCTGGAGTGCGTGTGGCTGCGAGGCGGAGCGATCTAATGCAGCACGGCTTGCAGCTAATGAGTGTCGTGGCACCAATTCACCCTCCTGGAGAAGACAGAGGGCTATAAAAGGAGCCAGCGGCCGCTCTCGCAGGAAGGTAGGTGAGGCTAATGACCACTCTAATTGTTGTTTCTGTGTTTTTGCCAGACAGAGATGGGAGCGCGGAAAAAAAGCCTCACCCTCTGCACGCCGACCTCCAAGCCGCCTGAGAGCGTCCGCCGAGCCCCCACCGTCTCGCCCGCGCTCAACCTCGAGATGACACCAATCTCACTCCTCTTCACCAGCCACCCACACCTTCACCTTCACCCCCACTTACTTCCTGCCCAAAATTCTCCAATAAAGAGCAAATTCCCCGCATTTCTGCCTCTGGGTGTCTGTGTTCAGTCCTCCTGTGGTCTCGCTTCATCACACTCATATAAGATACCAAATGAAGAAAGAAATAAGAATCATGATAAGCCTTGTCTCATTTTGGGAAACATTTTAAATCTTGGAAATATTGGCCCCTACCATATACAAGCCTGGGGTTGGCGTTTTTCAGCTCCTGCACAATGTCCACCACTATCTCCAGGAAAGACACATTCCTGGTGTAACCTAATCATAAAAACGAGTAATCAGAAAATGTATAACTTTATTTGGAAGCACAAAGCCCATTATATTAAAAAATCTGATATTATTAAATCTTGCCACCAAGGAGGTTTGAATATATTGAAAATATATTGAAATTTGAAATTGAAAACATAAATATTCTGTTGAAACTTAAGTGGCTGCAAATGATCTTACCTAATGTTGATAGCTTGTAGTTTATAGTTCCATCAGTGCTGTTTGGAAAATTGGGTGGTATTAATTTTCTTCTCAAGTGTGACTAAAATATATAACTTCCAGTGAAACTATCAGCATTCCATCAACAAGTGTTATTATTTTGGAAACTGGCACATACACACAATTTTACACCCCACAATACCCTTTTTGGAATATTTGGAATAATAAATATACTTTATATAGAAATAAATCTTTATTTTATGTGGATTGGTTAAGTAAAAATATCTGGTCTGTCAGGGACTTAATGGATGATTATGGCAACATTTTAGATTACAATGCTTTTGGTTTAAAACATGGATTTGCCTGTCATTCAACACAATTCTTTAGTGTGATAAATGCAATACCTTCTGGAATAAAAATGTTAATGAGATGTTCCCTTTCATATTCTAAAGTTACTGCAATTCTTCCCTCTTTATATGTTGGTAATATTAAATTTAAGAAGGAAAATTGTACTAACAAACACATAAGACAGTTTAATTACCCTCGTCAAATTTTAAGATATAAAATATCTATCTAAATCTATATAAAAGATATTTAAAAAAGATATTAAAAAAACATATTAGCATAGCTTATTTAAAATTTCCTCTTCCCCTCAAAGAGAAAGAAACACACTTCAAAATCTTAAATGAAATATATCCTTCTACAAATTCCTAAATCTAAAGTTTAATCTTGAAGATATGCTCTGCTTTTTAAAGTTGCAGTAGGAGCAGGTTTTGTCCTGGTTTTTTTTTTTTGGTTTGTTTGTTTGTTTGTTTTGAATGCTTCTCTTGCTGTTCACACATAGCTCATAATATTGAAGCATACCCTTTGGCAGCCTGGATTAGAACCTTAACCTTTTCCTGCATTACATTTTTGTGAATGCAAACTCGTATGAGATTACAAAAACATTAAATGCAATTCTTTTTTTGTTGTTGTTGTTTCTCATTTTATGATCAGTTAGCTCCCATGAATTAAAGATGTCAGTTTGATATGCAGCTCCAAGTTGAAAATTACAATATCCTGATTTCTGCTAACAAATAATAGTTTTCTTCTAATGAAATGTGTAGCAGTCCCTTAAAACCTGTTAGAGCTGCTATGGCTGAATTCTGGAAAATCAGGGGTTTTCCTCCAATAATATACTTTAATATCCTTAACATAAATATGTGTTACCAAAATTATGTGAAAATGTTTTTTTATGCTACTTTCTGATCTTGGTGTCTGCTTGCAAAGATCATGCTGGGTAAAGTGCCAGTTTGTAAAAACAGTGGTAAAATAGTCTGCCTAAAGATGTCTAACACCTTGTTAGCTAAGAATAATTTTCTCACAATTTTTCACAATCAGATTGTTGAATAGTTACTGTGTATGCCATAGCAAAACTGACATAGGCCTAATAAATTCAGTTTGTAATCAGATAACGGTCAAATGGTTTGTGATGCTTCTGAGTCATCACATCCTCATCAAAACTGAGAACAGAGCTTACACACTCTGTACAGATTACAGCAGACAAAGTTTTACAACATTTAAGTGACCTAATAAAAAACATTAATAACAAGAAATGAAATTTACAGGACAGAACTGACCGAATCAGCTACAGTCACACCAGCCACAGACAATTCACCACCACACCACTAGAGGGCAACCGCCCCCAATTTTTAAACTCTGTCACTTCTTAAACTCATTTCCTGCCATGAGCATATAAAAAGCAGAGTATGGACAATATGCTAGATGAAAAGCTTTGCCATTTGCTAGTTCATTCAAGTAAATTGTGAGTCACTGTTATCCCGGCTGATCTGTGTGTGACCTTACATTGCCTGTCTAGTTTTCACACCTTGGACTGTCCTTTGTTCTAGTTATCTCTGATACCATGTGCTCCTGCTCACACCTGTGTTTACTGACTGGATTGGATCTGTCTTTTGAATTGTGTTACTCAGAGCCTATATTATGCATGACCCAGACTTGCCTACTCTTTATGATATTTGGATTGTGGATACTCATTGTATTAAAACTCCTGCACATGGATCCTCACCACTCGTTTGAGTCCTCTTTGTTTGAGACAGATATCTCAAATATTTTATCTTTTGTGGCTTACACTATATGAATTCTAATGAATTTTTGTGATGAATTCATGTTGTGCCTCTTTGTACTTTGAATCCCACCACCTGTTCTCTTTTGCACTTTTTTTTCTCAACAACCACTTCCGCTTGGTCTTCTCTGTGGTTTAATTCTGCTTTTACAGCCAGTCTTGTATTTTGGCCAATACAGAGTGCATAGGCCTTGTCTTTAACTCACACTGACAGCGTCATCATCATCATCATCAGAGCAGGTTGCTGTATTTAGCGGTCACCTGGTTTCTCTTATTTTATGCAGGTATTCAGTTTCATTAATTTTTAAAGTGTGTATCTCTGAAGGTCTGACATGATTGTCTTGACGTATTTGAGTCAGTTATGTATTTCATGCTCATTAATGAAGGATTTAGTAGCATAGTACAGCCCAAATGGCATTTATGTGTCTTGGTTATGATTTCGGATTGTATACAAACTTTTCATTTGTGTTAGGTGATAAGGGCGTGGGATTCAACATTGTGGTTAAACATGAATTCTGTATTTATAATGCAGTCCACTTTGGTACTGAATAGATCATTTTATCTGCTGAAATCTGATATAAACAAAGCAGTTATCACAAATAAGTAATCAAGTATTTTGTGTTGTGCACTACATTCAAAAAGTTCAGAAGTATAGTTGGCAACATTAACTAAGTAAAAATAAATGAAAGTTTATCATGTTTTTGGTTAAGTGACAATTGTATATGTAAATTCCTTCCTTGTTTTGGCTTAAATTCTAAATTCTGTAAAATATTTTAGAAGTCACTGCTTGCTTCCATACTTTTGACTTGTAATCTTGTAATATCATA
>CM040458.1:24529717-24552773 GCA_022758105.1 Pangasianodon gigas | reverse complement strand
TAAAAAATGGCTGTAATTCCTAAACGGTTAATGCAATATTTTTGTTAAACCCCTTGAATTAAAGCTGAAAGTCTACGCTTCAGTCACATCTTGACTGCTTCATTTCAAATCCACTGTGGTGGTGTACAGAGGCAAAATTACCAAAACTGTGTCACTGTCCCAATATTTATGGACTTGACTGTAATCTTTGGCTTATTGAAAAGCACTATGTACATAAAATATACTCTTTTTCTATTGTGTGGACACCTTAACATCGATACCATACCAAGTTTATCAAAATTATAGCCAAATATGATCTGATTATTTTCAGGCAAAGATATTAAAGCCTATCACCTCTGCATGAATACATTTTGTTTTAATGATCAAATGTATAAACAGTAGGTAAAAATCTATACAGAAGTGTACAATTTTGCAATGCAATGTGATTAACATTTTCATTAAATTACAGAAACCAAATGGGAGGGATCTTTTTTTTTTTTTTGCAGTTGTGTTCACATGTGAGAGTACAGTGTAACATTGTGTGTAGGTTACTGGAACATAACCAGTATATAACCAGGTCGAGGTTAGAAAATGTGGTATGCCTTTGCGCTGTTTGAATTTCCACATCACCCTCTATGCCCAGCTCAAGCACAGTGTTTATTAACATGTAAGGCCTCTTTGCAAAAGAGGCTCCTCAGACATTTAAAACACCTCACAATAGATGCACCATTATCACAGTCTCTTATTACACATTTGTAAGAATTTGCAAATAACAACTCATACGAAGTTATAAAAAGTTAAAAGTGACAATAAATACTCAGTTAAGAGTTTTTAATTGAAGATACTGGCAAACAGATCTAAAATTTTACAATAAATACTCAGGAGAATAAATACACAGGACAATTAAAAAACAGGACAGTGCCCACTAAGTAGACAGGAATATGCAGTTTATACACACAATGCCAGTCTTTACACACTGGGGTTGTGTATAATATAAGAGTCAAGTTCAGAAAACTATCAAATGATTCCAAATACAAGCAATATATAATAAAAACAGGAAGAAGAGCAAAAGTGACAAAGGCATTATACTGCTACAAAGATTGAAAACCCAGGTGAAGCTAATAATCAGATGATGTGTGGTGGTGTGGTGCTGGGATGAATATATATTTACAATACATAGTAAATTTCAGTTACAATGATCTTTTTGTAAGCATTTAATCCTATTCTTGACTGCAATCTTTATAAGTGCACCAAACAAATTTCAATATCTGTGAGTCCCCTTCTTTTCATCAGTCACTGATACATTAATGATAAATACACACAGGTATTACACCAGTGATTTAAACAGTATCACAGCTTTATCAGGACTGGAAAAATATTTACATTACGCTGCAAATAAAATGTAATTTTCATTACAGGAAATGGAAAAAGAACGGAGGCTCTGATCAAACTGAAATTGACGATGAACTTATAAGTTCTCACTTAGCATAAATATATAGCCATGTGATTGTTTGGGTAAATTTTTATATTAGAAATACTGGAATTTTGTATACTTATTGTTAATGAAATAAAGAACTGCAAAGAACTGGAGAAAATTTGATTACATAACTATACAAACTATAAATTTGTTGTCTGCTAGAAATACTACTAATAAATAATATAAGTAACATTTAAACATTTAAACATTAAACATTTCTACATTGCAAATGGAAGTGAATATGCTTCCAAACGATATTCAATAAATTATATTATTCATTATTTTTATATTTAGAAAGGTTTTCTGAATAGCCTAATCTTTGGGTCTCCTAAAGATTCCAGCCAATATAAAAATATAAGGTATTTCAAACATATGTTCCTTAAAGATTCCTGTGAAAACTAACATACATTATTATTATTAGTAGTAGTAGTAGTAGTAGTAGTATTATATCTGTCTAAAGACAAAAGAAGATTCTCATAGTGAGGCGATAACTTCCTGTGTAAGTTTTTCACCATGTACCAAACCATTTACACAACTCCTACTCTTGCATTCACTCTCACTGAGCAAATTAACTCTAGCTGAGATATGCTCAAATAACCGTGCCATTGGCTACAACGTTGGATCCTGAGCAGCTTTACAGAGTCACCATCACATTCTTCTGAAGAAATGTTTTTATGATGTACAATGAAATCTAGATTTTGAAACCTCTCAGTGTCCTTTAGGAAGCAAAGTCATGCATGTTTGATCATAAAAAAAAAAATCAAACGTGGGGACAAACAATGTGTGCATTTAGCCAAAGCTATTTTATCAATTTTATTATGATTCTGTATATTTATTAGGTGGCCTATCTTTTAATCCAATTTGCTATAGATGGTGTGTGCAGTTTTATTTGTCTTGCACTTCTGTAAAAGAATAGTTCAAGGCAAAAATATCAGTACAATAAATCATCTAGTGTGTCTTGAAAAAGTATTTGCCCCTTCCTGATTTCCTGACTCTATTTTTGCATCTATTTTACATTTAATTATTTCAGATCTTCAAAAAAAAATTTAAGGTAAGACAAAGACAACCTGAGTAAACACAAAATGCAGTTTTTAAATGATCACTGACTGAAGGGAAAAAAGTTATCCAACACCAACTGGCCCTGTGTGAAAAGTAATTGTCCCCTTGTTTATTCAGTCTAGCAAATGTAAGTGATAATTGGGCTCACTTAGACTAGACTAGACACACCCAGACTTGATTACTGTCGGCCCAGTTAAATCTAAATTTCGCTTAAATAAAACCTTTCCAGCAGTGTGAAGTAGGCTAAAGGGTCTCAGCAGGCAGCACACTATTCTGTAAGCAAAAGAAATTCCAAAAGAGATAAGAAAAAATTTAATTGAAATGTACTTGTCTGGAAAGGGTTACAAAGCTATTTCTAAGGCTCTGGGACTTCAGGGAACCACAGTGAGGGCATGTCCGGCCATCAGTCCATGAACTGAAGTGCAGTTGGGTTAAGCAGCAAGACAACAATCGAAATCACAAGAGCAAATCCATCTCTGAATGGCTCAGAAGAAAAAAAAATTAAGGTTTTGGAGTGGCCTAGTCAAAGAGATGGACCCCACAGAGATGCTGTAGCAGTACCTCAAACGGACAGTTCATGCTTGAAAGCCCTCCATTATGGCTGAATTAAAGCAATTCTGCAAAGTGGGCTGAAAGCAATGTGAAAGTGATCTCCAGTTTTCGGTAGCATTTGGCTGCAGTTTTCTGCAGTTTTGCTGCTAAAGGTAGCACAGCCAGTTTTTAGGTTTAGGGGGTAATGACATTTTCACATGGGTAATATAGGTGCAAATAAAATATAACCTTTTTGCTTCACATAACTGAAATGAAAACTGTATTTTGTGTTTACTCAGGTTGTCTTTATCTTATTAAATTTTGTTTAAAGATCTGAACAATTAAGTGTGACTTGCAAAAATTGTAGAAATCAGTCGGGGGCAAATACTTTTTCATTGAACTGTATCATTCTTGAAATCCATGAAAGACCACAGGCTCCCTATGAAGGTCAGAGATAGCAAAATCAACCTCTACTCACAAGCAATGCAAGCAAACAATAATATATCATTAATAAAATAGTATATAAACAATAAACCTCTAGTGCAGATCATATACTGTGCTTTAACACATATACTTTAACTGATATAGTGCATGTGAAACCCCTCTCTCCTCAGGATGTGGTAACTCAGTCACTCAGGAAACTGTCATGGACACAGAAATACAATGCTGGTCTGGCAATTCTTATGCAGAAGTGTTGTAGCTCAAAGTGTCTTATGTTTAGTTGAGGTTTTCTTCTCTTTCTCTATCTCTCTTTCCCTCTCTCACTCACTCCTTACTCTCCCATTAAGATAGATAAGGCTGGTGGTGGAGGTGGTGGTGAGTGAAGGGGGGGGTTACCACCTACAGCCTCAAAAGCAATTTGCTTGCACAGCTGATGAAGAACTTTAGTCTGAAACTACCTGAAACATTGTGTACTATGCTTAATTTTGAGGTCTTAGGCTGAATGGGTCACGAGTCCATCGCAGGGCACCATGCACACACTGCACACACACTCATCTGGGGCTCATTTAGAATTGCCAATCCACCTTATAGCATAGAGGTTGTAAACATATAATAATAACACTTACAATGATTAAAAGAAAGAATGTATTACTTTGAAATGAAAGCATTTATCTATAAAGCAAAGTTAAACTGTATTACATCATCATTATTATAATCATTATTTTGCGATGCTCTGCATTACCTTTTCAATTACAGCTCATCTTGCCGTTCACATAAACCAAACATGGGGAACTTCTCTTACATTATTAACTCTGTCCATCTCACTTCTTCTAATCTCACATACAGTACATACATACGAATTTTTATTTTTGCACAGTTGTATTCACATGTGAGAGTAACACATGATCTTGCATGTGGTTCACTGGAACATCACCAGTATGTCAAGGTCAAAAGCTGTGGTGCGCCTTTGTATTGTCTGAATTTCCACATCTCCCTTCATGGCCAGACTGAATTTTTATTAACAATGAAGGCCTGTTTGCAACATTTAAATAGAAAGCTTAATCGCTTCAGTTTGTAATGAGAAACTCGCTGATAAAATGTCTGCCATGTGCCTATGCTGTCAAAATAGAGAAGAGAGCTTACAGTACACATTCTGTATATCACCAATGTTGGTGTGAAAAGACATCAGTTTAGTAAAGAGAGGATGATGAGGTTCATGTTTAAAAGAAGATTTTTTTGAACCTACAGATTGGTAGCTAGGTCTGTCACTAAGAATGCATCATGTTTTTATATAAAACCATCTATATTGTACATTATATAGTAGTATATCCTAGTATCATTTATTAATAGAATAAATCATTGAAAGAGATATCTGAAATAATTTGTGTTTGTGATTTAGTAAAAAATGATGAGTATTATTATCCATTTTTGGAGTTTGATGAATTTTTATCTACTCTCTGTTGCACTTTTTTCTCAACTGCCACTTCCGCTTGCTCTTCTCTGCGGTTCTGTTTTAACACCATTCTTCCATTTCAGCCGCTACAGAGCGTGTAAGCCTCGTCTCTAATCACACTGACAGCATTATCCTCATCATCATCAACATCAGATCAGAATGCTGTGTTTGGTGGTCATCGGGTTTCTTTTATCTTGTTCAGTAATTGTTCTGGCTTGTTTCTCTCTCTGAGAGTCTGACATGATTATGTTGGAGTATTTGAGCAAGCGGTGTATATTATGCTCATTAATGACGATTTTACTAGCATAGTGCAGCCTGAATGACATTTATATCACTTGGTTATGAGTTCTGATTGGTCTACACAATTAACTAAGATTAATTGGTTGGATTAAGACATTGGTTGGCGTAAAGACAGGAATCTTCATTTTAACTACAGCCCAGTTATAAACCAAAGTGTGATCAACTACACATCAAGCAGGATGCAGGTTGATCCCCGAAATCCAAGAAAACTACAGATATCTGATGTACAGCTTTCAGATGCAGGATTATACTCATGTTTTCCATTAAATATTCAGTGGATTTTGACCATAGAAGGTATATAAACCTGAATGACTTGGTTATGAGTTCTGATTGGTCTACCTACTTAAATAAGATTAATTTGTATTGGGTGATAAGGGCATGCAATTTAACATTGTGGTTAAATATGAACTGGATATTTTTAATCAAGTGGATATTTTATCTGCCTATTTTGTCATGAGTCTAATAAAGTACAAATCAATTAATCAATGAAGCAAATAAAAAACAATCAGGCATTTTTTTTTTTGTCATATTTTATTTTAACATGAAAATATTTAAAAAGCATAAACAAGGATAAATTATTATTTTGCAATATTTCCCAGTGTTATAAATCAAGTTCGACTCTTTGAAGGTCGAAGGTCGAACCACTGTAGTCATTTTATTAGTCATGTTACTAATATGCTAATGTGTCTGTGTAACTAATTCATGCTCTGTCATGAGTCAACGCAGAGAAGAGTCTTTTGTCCAGTTTTAAATGATCTCCATGTTCAGTTTGGGTACAGCATTTTTATTCAAAATGCAAACTACCATCTATTATGTTGAAACTTTTGACATTTATGGTAACATCTGGCATCAGTTTACATAAACTGTTAAATCCTCAAAAAAAAAACACTCTCGAAGTCTGACTTCTCTGGTTTTTGTTTTTTGGGGTTTTTTTTGTTTGTTTTTGTTTGTTTGTTTGTTTGTGTTTTTAATTGCAGATTGTACCAAGTCATATGAGAGAAATATTCTACACCAGATGAACAGAACTGCTGTTAAGGGGGAAACTGTTATTTTACACTGCAATGGAACTCTGACAAGTGGACTTAAAGATATTGGTTGGCGTAAAGATGGGAATGTTCTTTTTAACTACAGCCCAGTTAAAAACCAAACTGTGATCAACTACACTTCAAGCAGGATGCAGGTTGATCCCCGAAATCCAAGAAAACTACAGATATCTGATGTACAGCTTTCAGATGCAGGATTATACTCATGTTTTCCATTAAATATTCAGTGGATTTTGACCATAGAAGTTATATATAATGGTTTGTAATTAGTTTTTAATATGTTGTTTTTAATAGCATCAACTAAAATAGCATCAGATAGCATTTTTTATTTAGAATTCATTTATTGATTAATTCAGATTATTTTTCTGTTTGTATTTTTATCTTTTGCCAACACAGAGAGTGAAATACAACTCCACAAAGCAAGGCCATTCTACATAGTTTTCTCTGTAATCACAGTGTGTGTCGCAGCATGTCTCTTTATCTTCTCTGCCGTGTGTCTTCACAGGTGAGTGACCACCTCAAGATTTTTAGAAAAAGTTTACCTCTTTAATGGATTCTAAACAACATCTAAGTTTTTTGACCTTTCAATGACTAAATACCATAAATACAACCACATTAATTCATTAGTATATAGAATTAGTACATAGTTAGTATAGTGTATAGAATTAGCACAAATACAATCAAAAGCCATATTAAAAACAGCAAGAAGAGCAAAAGTAACAAGAAGTTATACTGCCACAGAGACTGAAATAAGTCCCAGATGAAAATGATAATTAGATGTTTAGTTGTGTGTGCAAACCATAAGCCATAATAATATTTTAAAATTTTCAGTTAGAATTATCCTTTGCCCTATCCTCAAAGTCAGCATTTGTCTTCATACAGAACATTTAATCCCGTTCTCTACCTCAATCTTGAATTTCCAACATCTGTCATGCTCCTTTTTCATTAGTAATTAACATATTAATGCTACGTGCACTCAGAAATTACAACAGTGATTTAAAGTTTCACAGCTTTATCAGGACTGGAACAAGAACAACTGTTTGTAGGCCACTTTATTTTGTTGAGTCAACTCATGTTACACTGCAAATAATAGAATAAAACATTTGCTTTTCATTACAGAAAATGGGAAAAGAAAGGAGCCTCTGATCAAACGGACACTGGCAATGAGCTTGTAAGATTTCTCTTAACAGATATTTTAACATACAGTACTTTGTAAAAATCTTATTGTAAAAAAAAATTCCATTAGATAACAAAAAGGACTTTTTCCACATCTAAAATATGACTATAATGTGCAGTGTTATAAGGAAATCAGATGGTCATTTTTACCTTTTAGAGAACCTGCCTTAGTTTCTCTACAGACCTTGCTCTTTTGTACTGATGTAGTAATTCAGGAGACACAAACGTCTAAGGCAAGACTTTTTAAAATAAAAACTTTACACAGTGCTGTACATAACTTTACATCAAAATGCTGTTAAATTTTTGATTCTGGTTGGTCAGAAGGTATTGATTAATTTTCTATAAAAGCAGCTCTGACATATCACGTTTATATTAATGTGCTCATTTTAATACGTTATTTTTCTATACTAAGGTTACACAGGACCTTGTATGGTGGACACTCCACATAATCTAAGTCAAATAATAAAAAGATTAAATAACATGTTACTGTTTAATAAAGAACATGTAAAATTGTTGATGAAGTTTTCTGTAAGATGTTTATTTAGCATTTTTGGAAGGATTCTCCAGTGTGAGTGGCAATCAGATGTGATGCAAATTTTTACAACTAATTTAAAGATATAAAAACCTATAAAAACCTTTGCTATTGTAAGTTTTTAACAGATTCATTAAAGATTAATGTAAAAATGAACATATACATTATTGTTTCTTTTCTTATCTGTGTAAAGGCAAAAGAAGATTCTCTCCCTCACAGTGAGACGATAACTTCCTGTGTAAGTTTCCCACCACGAACCCACCGAGTTACACAACTCCCACCTTTCATTTACTGAGTCAATCAACTCAAATTATGATGTACTCAAGATATGCTTAAATATATGTAATATATATACATGTAATATATGTCATATAAAAATAAAATATATGATAAGATATACTGTTTTATACTATTTTACTTTTGATTTTTTCACAGGTCTACGTCATGACAAACTCAAATAATGTTGCCATTGGCTACAACTGAGCAACATGTTTTTCTGCATTACAGAGTCACCATCACTTCCTTCCACTGAAATGTTTCTATGAGGCTCATGTTCACAGGGCTTATAAACTGACTGGCCTTTTTACTGTACATTGAAATCTGGATAATTAAATTTGGTTAAAACCTTTAGGAAGCAGGTTTGACGTATATTTGTTGCTCAAATATAAAACAGTCAAATGCTTATTTAAAAAAAAACTAAAAGGAATAAAGTTTTTAAAAAAATGCTTAATTAGGTTAGTGGAAAAACTGCAGTCCTGTCATTTTACATGACTAAAATAGAAACTATCAATGAGTCTGGCTGATATGGTTTTCTAAGAATTAAATATTACATAGAAGATATAATACATAGACGATATAATAATGTTGAAAAAGGTTCAGTACTATGTTCAAAGGCTGTAATTTTTTTGTATGCATTTGCTGTCACATAGCACTTACTTAATAGAGTATTACCTGACCTCCTACATGTTATTTTTTGCTATTTTCACATCCTACATATGCTCAGGCAGAAGCAAAGCCAATAGTGCACCGTCTTGTGCAGCCCCAGTGGCTGGGGTCGGTTCCCTGCCCGGGAATCGAACACGGGCTGTGGTGGTATGTGCGCTGAGGCATGACCACTAGTCCTCCAGGGACCTCAGATGCAAGCAAGTAATAATATATCATTAATAAAATGTTATATAGACAACAAGCCTCTATTGTAGATCATATACTGTGCTTTAACACTAGAGGTGGGGTAATGCATGAGGGGGAGAGGCCTTCTCTCCTCAGGATGTGGTAAACACTGCTGTTACTCAGAAAACTGCCATGGACATACAGCACTACAGCAGTTGAATGTTGGTCTGGCTTTTATACTGAGGACTGTTTCTAATTTTATCTTTTTTTTTATCTTATCTAATTTTATCTTTAATCTAATCTTTTATATCAAAGAAAATCATAAAATCCATCCATAAAATCATGCAGATACAGGTCAAGAGCTTCATTTAATGTTCACATCAAACATCAGAATTAGAAAAATGGTGCAAAAAAAAATCCAAAGACAAGGTAATATTTTTCTAATCTTCAACTGCCCAGTTTCAGTAAGTCTTTGCCCACTGTAGCCTTAGATTCCTGTTCTTGGCTGACAGAAATGAAAACTAATGTGGTCCTCATTTTCCTCTGACCTCTCTTATCAACAAGCCATTTCCACCCACAGAACTGACACTAACTGGATAGTTTTCCCAGGAGATCAGCAGTTTCTAAAATACTAAAACCAGCCAGTCACCAACAACCATGCCACGGTCATAGTCATCGCATTTTTCCCCATTCTGATGTTTGATGTGAACATTAACTGAAGCTCTTGGTCTGTATCTGCATGATTTTATGCATTGCACTGCTGCTACATGATTGGCGGATAAAATAATCATAAGAAGTTATAAAAAGTTAAAAATGATCCTTGTTTGATATTCCTCACTATGTGATTAGTTACTCTCATGAAGCAAAGATGAAAAATTTCATCTGCAACTCTAAGTTGAAAAAGCAATATCCTGGTTTCTACAAACACAAAGATATCCTAACTAAAATGGAAAATCAGTCAGAAGTCTGTACAGCTAAATGTGCCAGAAATGTAATTTGACATCTCTGCTTTAACTCTGCAATGGACTAGCTTCCCAGTCAGTGTGAATTCTCCCACCTTAAGCCCAGTGTTCCTGGGATTTCCCTAGGATCCACCATAACCCTGACCAGGATAAAGCAGTTACTGAATAAATCTCTACATAAATATATTTTACCAAAATGATGTAGTAATATTTTTATTTAGGTTACTTTCTAATCTTGCCTTGGCCTCTGCCTACAAAGATCATGTTATTTAAACAGCCAGTTCAACAAACACATTGGTAATTGCAGGTTTAAACAAAAATTATGAGAATTATTATTCATTTTGGACACATGAATTCTTATCTGCTCTCTATTGCACTTTTTTCTCAACTTCTGCTTCCACTTCCTCTGCGGTTTAACTCTAAAGCCAGCCATCTTTTACAGCCAGTCTTCTACTTTAGCCACTATAGTATGAAAGCCTCATCTTTAATCACACTGACAGCATCATCATCATCAACATCATCAGATAAGAATGCTGTATTTGGTGATCATCATGTTTCTGTTATCTTGTGCAGGTATTCAGTTTTCAATACTTGTTTTAGTGTGTTTCGCTAACTGAGGGTCTGGCGAGTATTTATGTGAGAAGTGTATGTCACACTTATTAATAACTTTTTACTAGCACAGCATAGCCTAAATGACATTTTGGTTATAATGTCCGATTGGTACATATACTTCAATAAAATTTAATTCTTACAGCACAGCACAGGAATTTAACAATGCAGTTAAACATAAATTTTGTATTTTTAATCTAAAATTATTTTAGTGCTCGGTCAATATTTTTATCTATGAATGTGTCAGATATAGCTGAATAAACAAAGTGATTATCACAAATTAACAGAAAATCAAGAGTCCTAAAGTTTAGAAGTATAATTGGCAAAACCAACGTAGCAAAAAGAAATGAAAGTATTTCCACATTATTAACATTAAACAGTCTTTGGCTAGAATGTAGCAATTATGTATATATACCAAATTCTTTATTTGTTTTGACTTAAATTCTACATGAACAGAGTTACTGTATAGTTGAAACATGAGGCATCTATTTTCTGCTGTACAAACTAACTAGTTGTCAGATAATATCGTGTTATTCTGGTTGTCGGCAATTTGGTCTAATTGTAAAGTGCAATATTTTTCAGTTTTTCCATGATTAGTTCTGCAGTACTGCAGTATTTATGCAAAATTCTCACTGCCATCTAACATACCAGTATTAGTGGCATTAATATGAACATTTGCCATCAGCTTATTTAAATACTGTGAATTCCTCAACAAAAAAAGTAAACCACTCTGATACTAATGTATACCTTAATAACTTAAATGTTGAGACAGTATCAAAGATGACTTCACTTTTTTATTCTTACAGATCATATCAAGACATATGAGAGAAATATTCTACACCAGATGAACAGAACTGCTTTTAAGGGGGAAACTGTTATTTTACACTGCAATGGAACTCTCTCCAGTGGACATAAAGATATTGGTTGGCGTAAAGATGGGAATCTTCTTTTTATCTACAGCCCAGTTATAAACCAAACTGTGACAAACTACACATCAAGCAGGATGCAGGTTGACCCCCAAAATCCAAGAAAACTACAGTTATCTGATATACAGCTTTCAGATGCAGGATTATACTCATGTTTTCCATTAGACATGCAGTGGATATTGACCATACAAGGTAATTATATATATGGCAGTCTGGGAAAACCTGTCAAATGTTGCTGTGGCTGGATTCTGGGAAACAGCCAAAAAAGACAAAAAAAAAATCAGGTTTTGGATATTGGGGTTTTCTGCCCATAACATAATTTGATTCCTTAACTTTAAGAAACCACAAATATATTTGACCAAATTAATATGGAAATATTTTTATTTACTTTTTTAATCTTACCTTTGCTACCTGCCCTAAAAGGTCATGTATAAGTAGGCAGTTTAACAAATGTGGTGGTAAGATGTCAGTCTGCCTAAAGATGTCTAAAATAGGGAAAATAGGGGAGTTTTTGAAAATGTGGCTAATTTTCTATTATTAATAATTTTCTATTATGTTATGGATGTTAGAAAACTGTGTATGTTTACCCTGGTCAGGTTTTTCTTTGGTCTAATGTTAATTTCATACATTTCCATTAATGACTTACATTAAATACAATATAATACAATGATACTGACCATAGAAGGTAATTAATTGTTGTTTTGAATAAGCATTTAATATGTCTTTCTCAGTATCATCAAATGAAATGGCATCATATAGCATCTGATGAGTGATCATTTTTTTAAATGATCAATTACAGCATATATAATATTTTGTGAGAATACAGCTTATTCTTCATTTTGTATTATATTCGAATTTTTAATCTTTTGGCACCACAGAGAGTGAAATACCACAAGTCACAGGAAAGCCATTCTACATAGTTTTCTCAGTGACCACAGTGTGTGTCGCAGCGTGTCTCTTCATCTTCTGTGCTGTGTGTCTTCACAGGTGAGTGACCACCAAAGGTTTTATAAAAAGTTCACCATTTTAATGCATTCTAAATAACATAGTTTTTATTTAACCATTAAATAATATGTAGTATATAGTATATATTGCATTCATCTTTTCAAAATATATTAACTGTTGTGAAACAACATCACCTGAAGAGCAGAACACAAAGTTTCAGCACTTAACAATACAGCAGCATGATACAAATTACTACATTAAGGACAAATATACCATATCATAACAGTGTGATATGAGTACAAAAAAATTCAAGGCAATAATGCGCAGGATAATGAATACACAGGACAGTGTACACTAAGTATACAGGAATATATAGGTTATACACACAATCCCAGTCCTTACGCATTGGGGATGTCTATAACGCCAGGAATAAGATTCAAATTCAGGAAACAGAATCATTATTATTATTATTGTTGTTGTTGTTGTTATTGTTGTTGTTTTTGTTGTCGATGATAATAATAATAATAATAATAATAATAATAATAATAATAATAACAATAATAATACAAAACAGGAAGAAAAGACTTTTGCCCTGCCCTCAAAGTCCATATACAGAATTTTTAATCCTGTTCTCCATTTCAAATTTCCAACATCTGTGGTTACCCCTTTTCATTAGTAATTAGCACATAAATGCAATTTACACACAGGAATTACATTAACATTATCACAGCTTTATCAGGACTGGAAAAAAAAGGTTCATTGCTTTCTGTAAGCTGCTTTGTGTTTTAGACTGTATTAATATGAGGTTGTTTAGTCCATTCACATTACGCTGCAAATCAAAGAATAGACAGTTTGGATTTCATTACAGGAAAAAGAAAGAAAGAGCAGCCTCTGATCGAACTGAAACTGGCGATGAGCTTGTAAGTTCTTTTTTTAACATAAATATGTACGCATGTGAATGGAGGGTTAATATTAATATTAGGAATACTATATACTGGTATATTTATTGTTAATAAAATTAATCTCATGGTAATGGAGAAACTTTGATTACATGATGGCAAAAACTATGAATTTGTTGTCTGCCAGAACTAATAATAATAAATATAACATTTAAACATTGAAAAATGTTTTACTTTCTTCTATATTGAGACATAATTAAGTGTTACCTTCTTTTCATTCATGTGCTAAAATTGGAACTGTATGCGCATATCAAAATGTCCTTTATTAGCTGATGAATTCAATGTGACATTTTGATCAACTCTACTTTAACTGGCAAGTTTCATCATTTATAAATTTAGAAAGGATTTGTAAATAATGTAAACTTTTGGGCCTCAGCTACTGAAGAAAAACTTATTTCTGCCATTTGACCTTGCTGTGACCTTGACCCTTTTTGGATCAATTCCAAAATCTAATCAGTTCATTTGCTGGTTACAATGATAATTTCATATAAATACTATAAACATTCAATCAGTTGTTCTTGAGTTATTGGGCTAACGAGAATCTCAGTTCATTAATTTTCTCATTAATGAACATATGTTTTCTAACATGTCCATTAATGATTACTGGTGGTCAATGAAATGGTCAATGAAATTAACTTAGAGTATTATTTATTTTCTTATTTGTGTAAGTAGGCAAAGGCATATAAAGATTCTGTCCATCACAGTGAGACGATAACAACCTGTGTAAGTTTCCCACCATGAACCTACCCTGAGCTAATCAACTCAAATTACGATGAAGCCAAACTATATGGTTTTATTATTATTATTATTATTATTATTATTATTATTATTATTATTATTATTATACTTTTTATTATTTTTTACAGGTCTACACCATGACAAGCTCAAATAACCTTGCCATTGGCTACAACTTTGAATCCTGAGCAACATCCGTTACTGCTTTACAGAGTCACCATCACCTCCTTCTGCAGAAACATTTCTATAACATTCATATTGACAGGGTAAATAATGCGACTGGCCTTTTTAGTGTACACTGAAATCTGGATTTTAAAACCTTTGCATGTTCTTTAGGAATTAAATTCTTGTATTTTATACAACTGTTTTGATAACTGTGTTAAAAGATGAATCTCTGTATTTATGTTTAGCTGCTGAAATTATTAGTCAAATGCTTATTTAAAATGAATTTGTAAAGAAATAAAAAAATAAAAAGGAATAAATGTCTCGGTCACATCTATTGATAGATTTAAAATATTTGAAATGAAGTATCCCTTACATGCTTAATTAGATTAGTGGAAAAACTGTAATGTTGTGGCTTTACATACCTAAAATAGAAACTATCTAGTGAGTCTGGGTGCTCTGGTTTTCTAAGTTATTTTAAACGTAGAATATTAAATACTATTTTTAAGTTTTTTAAACAGGAGAGATCTAATAATGATGAATAGTACATACACTGTGTCAAGGTATAGCACATAATCCAATATAAACTACATTTTAATAATAAAATAGTTTACATACAGTATATACAGTGTAGATTAAAACATAAATATCACCCCTTTTAAGCAAATATTCAGCAAAAGACTCCAGTGCCCTCTTGGAGGTTCAGGACTACATTCAAATGTTGTATTTTATGATGTGCATTTTGCTACTATCCATATGTTTAGATCTTCAAATTCTACATGTTCAGGTTGCAGGAGAGCCACTAGGGGACAGTAGATCATAAAAATCAACAAACAGTGGGAAAAACAACATGAACAATTAGCCAAAGCTATTATATGCACTGTATTACATGATTCTGTATATTTCACCAGGTGGCCTATTTTTGAATCCCATCTGATACAGGTGGTATGTGCTGCCTCATTGTGTGGTGTAGCACATTTGTAAAAGAACAGCACCAGGTAAAACCATCAGTACACTGATCATCTAAAGTGCTGTGAAAAAGTATTTCTGATTGAAATCCTGATTTCTGCTAGTTTTGTACACTTCATGGTTTCAGATCTTCAAACAAAATTTAATATAAGACAAAGAAAACCTGAGTAAACACAAAATATTTTTTTTTTAATTATTAGATTAGATTTTTTTAAATTACTGATGAAAAAAAGCTATCCAACACAAATTGGCCCTGTGTGAAAAAGTAAATGCCCCCTTAGCTACTCAAATTACCAATTAACCAAATATAATTGACAATTGGGTTCAATTAGATTAGGCACTTAGGCTTGATTGCTATCAGCCCTTTTGAATCTAAACATCACTAAAACAGAACCTTTCCAGCAGTGTGAAGTAGGCTAAAAAGTCTCAACAAGAAGCACACTATGCCGCAATCATATGAAATTCTAGATATCAAAAGAAATTGAATATATCAGTCTGGAAAGCATTACAAAGCCATGTCTAAGGCTGTGGGACTCCATCAAGCCACAGTGAGAGCTGTTATTTCCTATGGAGAAAACTTCCCGGCCTACCAAAGTTTCTCAAAGGACGTATTGATGACTCATCCTCACAAGAGAACCCAGCAGAACATCTAAGGAACTGAAGGCCTCACTCAACTCAGATAAGGTCGTTATTCATGATTCCAACTTTAGAAAGAGACTGGAGAAAAATGGTATCCATGAGAGAATTGAAAGGCAAATACCACTGCTAACCAATAAGAACATAAAGGAAAACATGCAAAACACCTTGATGACCCCCAAGCCTTTTTGGATAATGTTCTGTGGGCTGATGAGTTGAAAGACAACTTTTTGGAAGACATGGGTCCCGTCACATTTGGAGTAAAGTTAACACAGTATTCCACAATAAGAACATCATACAAAAGGTCAGATATGGTAGTGGTAGTGTGATGGTGTGGGGTTGTTAAGCTGCTTCAGGGCCTGAGCACCATAATTGACAAAACCATGAATCTTGTTCTATACCAGAAAATCCTGAAGGAGAAGGTCCAGTCATCAATCTGAAGAGATCTGAAGCTCAAGTACAGTTGGGTTATGCAGCAAGACAGCAATCTGAAGAAAAGAGCAAATCTACCTCTGAATGGCTAAAAAAGGTTTTAATGTGACCTAGTCCAGACTTCAACCCCAGTAAAATGCTGTGGCAGGACCTTAAACTGAATTTAATTGTGGCTGAATTAAAGCAATTCTGCAAAGAAAAGTGGGCCAGAATTCCTCCATAGCAATGTGAAAGACTGATCGCCATTTTTCTGAAGCATCTAGTTCAGTCATTACTGCTTAAGGTGGCACAACCAGTTGCTAAGTTTATGGGGGGATTTTTTTTCTCATGGGTGATATAGGTGTTGCGTAACCTTTTTCTTTCAATAAATGAAATGATTGTTTAAAAAAGTATTTTGTGTTTACACAGGTTGTCTTTGTCTTAAATAAAATTTTGTTTGAAGTGTACCAGATATACAAAAATAGAAGACATCAGGAAGGGGGCAAATACATTTTCATGGGACAGTATTATTCATGAAATCCATAAAAGACCACAGGCTCCCTACGGAGGTCAAAAATAGCAAAATCTCTCCACAAAATTCTCCATAAAATGCAAGCAAACAATTTATCATTAATAAAATATTATATGAGCAATAAGCCGCTAGTGCAGATCATATACTGTGCTTTAATGCAGTAACTGATAGAGTGCATGTGAAACTCTTCTTCTCAGGATGTGGTAAACAATGATGTCACTCAGAAAACTGTTTTGGACATACAGCACTACAGAAATATAAAGTTGGTTTAGCAATTTTTATGCATAAGTTTTGATAAAGGCTTTTTAGTTTGATACCCCCTGTTTCAAACATTGTGTACTATGCTTGATTGTGAGGTTTGAGGTGGGGACACTCTTTGAGTGGACTCACCAGTCCATCACAACGCATCATGCACACACATTCTCACACTCACCTACCAATCCACCTACCAGGATGATATATAAGCAAAGTAAAAGTAAAACTGCATTATTTCATCATTATTATAATCACTATTATGCTATGATTTACACTGTCTTTAAATTACAGGAACTCAGCTCTTCTTGCCAAATGTGAGGGAGCTTCACTTACAATATTAACCCTGTCCATCTTAGGTCTTCTAATCATAAACATACTCTGTACATATGCACTTTTTTTTTTTTGCAGTTGTGTTCACATGTGAGAGTACAGCGTGACCTGGCATGTGGTTCATTTAAACATCACCAGTAGGTTAAGGTTGAAAGCTGTGGTTTGTCTTTGTGCTGTCTGATTTTCCACATCACCCTTCATGGTCAGATTGAACAGTTTTTATAACGACTTGTTTTTGTAAACAATAAAGGCTTGTTTGCAACGTGAACATTTAGACTCCTAAGATATTTAAATGTAAATAAATGGAATAATTTTAGTTCCTATTCAGATACCAGCAACTAAAATATCTGCCATGTGTTTGCACTGTCAGATCATCATCAAAACAAAGAAGAGCGCTTACACACTCAGTATGAACAGCGAACGGTCAAGTCAAAAGATGATGAGGATCCTGTTTAAATGTCATGAGTGACTTTTACCTTGGGTGATGAGACACACTGATGTGGATGATGCTGATAATCAAAAACTTATAATTCATTACAATTGGGCAACTGTTTTTCCATAAGTAGAATAGTTTATAAATGTAGAGGAAGGCAGGACAACTTTCAGTGGAAATAGAATGTCTCTTTATATGCGATTTCCTCCTTTTCACTTTTGAGAGTAACCAGATTTTAAAATGCTACAACTTTACTTGTGATACATGCAAAAGAGAAGCAGATGTCAGTTCATGAAAGTGTGTAATTTTCGGAACTATAGTAGAAAATTTCACAATGTGAATTGTTTTTGCAGGCCACCATACAAATGATATAATTGGGCCTTGAAAGAAGCAATACAATAAAGCAAGCAAAAGTAGCTGTAAATTCTTGTGGACACATTACTCACTAAATGTTGGTCATATGACTATTCAGGATAAAGACCTACAAAATAATCTCTACTGCTAACTACTAAGAAACAGGAAACATTTGGATCTACAGATTGGAAGGTATGTGTGTCACACTTAGAATTCATCATGTTGTCACATAAAACCATCTACATAGTACTTTATATATTAGTAGTACATGGTAGTATTATTTATTTCTTTAATGATTTTCACTACATTTTATTCACATAGAAACAGCAGATTCAAAGTCCTTTTATACTGTTGAATTAACAAAATAATTAATTGAGAGAGATATCTCAAATAATTTGTTTTGTGTTTTATTCAAATATTATGAGAATTATTATCCAATTTTGAAGATTCTTATCTATCCGTTAAACTTTTTTTCTCAACTGCCACTTTCGCTTGCTCTTCTCTGCGGTTTAACTCCGTTTTAAAACCATTCTTCTATATCAGCCACTACAGACCGTGTAAGCCTCGTCTCTAATCACACCGACATCATCATCATCATCATCATCAGATCAGAATGCTGTGTTTGGTAGTCACTGGGTTTCTTTTATCTTGTGCAGGTATTCAGTTTTCAGTACTTGTTCTGGCTTGTTTCTCTCTCTGAGAGTCTGACGTGATTGCCTTGGAGTATTTGAGCGAGTGGTGTATTTCATGCTCATTAATGAAGATATTACTAGCATAGTGCAGCCTGAATGACTTGGTTATGAGTTCTGATTGGTCTACCTACTTAAATAAAATTAATTTGTATTAGGTGATAAAAGCATGCAATTTAACATTGTGGTTAAATATGAACTGGTTATTTTTAATCAAGTGGATATTTTATCTGCCTATTTTGTCATAAGTCTAATAAAGCACCATGAACTAAGCAATTATTCCAAATTAAAATCAATTAAGCAATGAAGCAAATAAAAAACAATCAGGCATTTTTTGTTTTTGTCATATTTTATTGTATACTATGGTCAGAAAATTTAGCACCGACATTAACTTTGTAAAAACAAACATGAAAATATTTAAAAAGCATAAACAAGGATAAATTATTATTTTGCAATATTTCCCAGGTTTATAAATCAAGTTCGACTCTTTGAAGGTCAAAGGTCGAACCACTGTAGTCATTTTATTAGTCATGTTACTAATATGCTAATGTGTCTGTGTAACTAATTCACGCTCTGTCATGAGTCAACGCAGAGAAGAGTCTTTTGTTCAGTTTTAAATGATCTCCATGTTCAGTTTGGGTACAGCATTTTTATTCAAAATGCAAACTACCATCTATTATGTTGAAACTTTTGATATTCATGGCAACATCTGGCATCAGTTTACACAAATACACTGTTAAATCCTCAAAAAAAACACTCTCGAAGTCTGACTTCTCTGTTTTGTGTGTGTGTGTGTGTGTGTGTGTTTTTAATTGCAGATTGTACCAAGTCATATGAGAGAAATATTTTACACCAGATGAATAGAACTGCTGTTAAGGGGGAAACTGTTATTTTACACTGCAATGGAACTCTCTCTAGTGGACATATAGACATTGGTTGGCATAAAGATGAAAATCTTCTTTTTAACTACAGTCCAGTTAAAAACCAAACTGTGATCAACTACACATCAAGCAGGATGCAGGTTGATCCCCGAAATCCAAGAAAACTACAGATATCTGATATACAGCTTTCAGATGCAGGATTATACTCATGTTTTCCATTAGACATGCAGTGGATATTGACCATAGAAGGTATTTGAACATTTTTTTAAATACATGTTAAATATGTTGCTTTCAACAGCATCCAATGAAATAGCATCTGATGAAAGGTCTTCTTGCTGTAAACCAAACCTGAGTGAGTTTCTAATTTAAGATACAAAATTACCTCTGCCCATCTTACATCTTCTAATTTCACACATACAGTATAGATGGAAGAGTTTTTGTTTTTCACAGATGTGTTCACATGTGAGACAACAGTGTGACCTTGTGTGTGGTCTAGTGGAACGTCAGTGGAACCATTTTTTAGGTCAAGGTTAAAACTGTGGTAAGCCCTTGTGCTGTCTCAGTTTTGTCATCACCCTTCGTGCTCCACTTGAACACTCTTTATATTAACAATAAAGGCCTGTTTGCAACTTGAGCATTTAGAGCCCTCAAACATTTAACACAATTACAACAGATACACCATTATCACGTCATGCATTTACACATATGAAAGAATTTGTGAATGCCAACTCATATGAAGCTACAAAACTATAAAATATATGATCAACTACCTCCAGTAAAAATAATTATTAAAATTTAAAAAGAGATAAAAATTTGATATGCATTTCTGTTTTAAAAAAAACAATATCTCTGCTAATGCAGAGATTTATTTTAATGAAATGACTATAAGGTGGGCCTTGATAGAAATAATACATAATAAGAAAGCAAAAGCAGCTATATACTGTATTTTCTTTAGGTATATTGCCTTGGTATATTTTTTTCCACTACATTCTAAATATCAATTTAAGTCCTTTTTAAACAGTAAATTAGCAAATGATTCATTTACAGACATCTTCAAGATTTTGTATTTGTGTTTTAATCAGAAATTATGAGAATTATTATTCATTTTTGAACATTGGTGGATTATGATATTCTCTTTGTTGCATTGTTCTCAACAAGCAGTTCCATCTACTCTTTGTGGTTTAATGCTTCTTTAAATCCAGTTTTCTATTTCAGTCAATTTTCAGGAGTATATTACATAATCATTAGTGAAGTTTTCGCTAGAATACTGCTGCCTGTCAGCCTGTATGATATTTTGTTTAGAATTTCCAGTTGGTATACATACTTAAAGTAAGCTGAATTAGGTAAGTAATTTGTATTAGATTATAAGACTACAGAATTTAAATATAAATTATGAACATGAATTTGTTATTTTTAACCAATTAAAATCTATGCCACTTCAGTCTTGAGTAGATACTTTTATATGATAAATGTGTCTGATGTAGCTGAATAAACTAAGCAATGATCACAAATGAACAAGCAAGCATTTTGTGTTGTGCATTACATTGAAAAGGTTTAGATACATTCAAAAGTATAGTTGGCAACTCCAACTTTGTAAAAAGTAAAGTATTTTCACATTATTAACATAAAACAGGGTTTGGCTAGCAAACCCTTTTTACACAAATTCTACAGTAACAGGATTATATTCAAGACATCGATTGAACTTGAATAGATGTCAGTAAATATATATTATGCTGGTTGTCAGCAAATTGTACTTAACTGTAAAATATTTTTAAAGGTTGCTGCTTGCTTCCAGACCTTTGGCCTACAATATATATATATATATATATATATATATATATATATATATATATATATATATATATATATATATATATATATATATATATATATACTTAACAATTCAGCGGCATGATGCAAATGACTACATAAGTGGGAAATACACAACAGTGTGATATGAATGCAAAAAATTACAATAAATACACAGGGTAATAATTTCACAGGGCAGTGTATGCTAAGTACTCAGGAATATACAGGTTATTCACACAATCCCAATCTTTACGCATTGGGAATTGTGTATAATCTCAGGTATAAGAGTCAAGTTCAGAAAACAGAATCAGTCCTCAATCAAAAGAATAATTTTTAAAAAAATCATGAAAAAGAGCAAAAGTAACAAAATGATTATACTGCTGCAGTGACTGAAATATAATGTGTTAGGCTAATAGGTTCCAGATGAAGCTAATTATTAGATGATATGTAATGTTGTGTGTGCTGAGGTGAATTTTTACTTGTTGTAGTCAAGGGAGAAGGCATAACAGAACATAATAAATTTCTGTTAAAATTTTCTTTTGTCGTTAAAGTTGGTGTTTGTCTTCATAGAGAATTTTTAATCCTGTTTGGGTTGAGATTGAGAACAACATCTGTCATTCCCCATTTTTAATTAGCACTTAACACATTCATGCTACAGGCACACAGAAATTATACCAGTGATTTAAACGGTGTCACAGTTTTATCAGAACAGGAAAAAGATTTTCATTTTGTGTTTTAGACTGTATTAACATGATGGTTTGTTTGGTCATGATGGTTTGTTTGGTCCATCCACATAAAGCTGTTATATATATTATACAGAATTTATATATTTCTGTAAAGCTGGTTTGTGACAATGTCCATTGTTAAAAGCACTATACAAATAAAATTAAATTGAATTGAATTAAAGCTGAAATTCATTCATTGTTTATTTTTCATTACAGGAAATGGGAAGAGAGAGGAACCTCTAATCAAAGAGAAACTGGTGAAGAGCTTGTAAGTTCTTACTTTGAATAAATATATAGGCATGTGTGGTTATATTGTGTATACTATATATATATATATATATATATATATATATATATATATATATATATATATATATATATATATATATATATATATATACAGTCAGGTCCATAAATATTGGGACAGTGACACAGGTAATTTTGCCTCTGTACACCACCACAGTGGATTTGAAATGAAGCAGTCAAGATGTGACTGAAGCGTAGACTTTCAGCTTTAATTCAAGGGGTTTAACAAAAATATTGCATTAACCGTTTAGGAATTACAGCCATTTTTTACAGAGTTCCTCCATTTTCACAGGCTCAAAAGTAATGGGACAAACTAATATAATCATA
>CM040458.1:24509296-24529617 GCA_022758105.1 Pangasianodon gigas | reverse complement strand
GTAACAAAGTTTTCTGACATAGGACAAGCTTCAGAATGGAGGTCTTTGTGGTTTGCAGTTTACTGGTAACATTGCAAGCTGCATTTTTTTCTTACTAACTTTAAGAGAGAGAGAGAGAAAAAAGAGGCTGGTGAGAGAACAACACTTTATAGCTTCTATAATCTGTGAGAAGTGATAACAGGAACCATCTTTTTTTCATGGACATTCCATGACACATAACTATAATGTGATAAAAAAGTTCAATGTGTCATTCTTTAATTTAAAAAAAAAAACAAAAAACTGCAACTGTTGGAGAACTGTTGAGGAATAAAACATTTGGGTTGTGCTGTTATAGAAAAAAATAAACAATAGAAAAATAAGTAACTCTGCTTTACCACTATTGAGTATCTTCTATGACAGCATAGCCCACTCATATTTTATTCCTTAAAAGCTGCTTACAACACACACGGCAGCTGCAGTTCAAACAGAAGGGTTTCAGGAGCGGGGAAAAGAGTTTCATGGACGTTCATTCAACTCATTTCAATGTACATTTGTTAATGTGTTCATTGCAACTGTAATTCACCTCACAGGCAACAGAACATTACTGTACTTAACATAATAAATGACAATGTCTTTATTTCCTTGCAGAGAGAAGAAACACTGAACCCCTCTCCAATCAGCTCAGACAACTGACAAAACCGACAAGATCATTTTCAATTTTTATTTTTTTTTTTAAACATGAAACGAGTCCACAGTGCACTGGATTTTTCATCCTGCACAGTTAAAGACATTACTATAAACAGTGTTATCGATGATGGAATGTGCAGCAGTCTGCTACAGGCTTCGTAACCATGTATGGCTGAATGACTTTACACTGAAGGCAGAAAGATCCTTAATCGCTGAAAGCTTCTGATTATTTTTGTAGCCTCCAAAACGACCAAAATGTTCCAACCTCCAAAAGGTTCAATGAATGAACAGAAATACTACAGTGGAATTTTGCATGTTGAATTTTGAATGTTTCAGAGCATGCATTTTTTTAATATTCATATTCTTCTAGCAAAACAAATAAACTGTCTTCTTCCTTTTAGAAACACACTAATGACTCTAAACATCACTGTGTCCACACTCAATACACTGCAGTGTCTCAAGGGCACAAACTTTTCCCAGAGGTGGGAACATGTCATATTGAATTTTCACTTAATGTACTGAAAACATTTAGATTGTGCACATAAAATGATACTGAGTTTATTAGCGCTACTCCACTTAGTCAATAAAAAGGTCTATACCACAGCAATGATGAATTCTAGATTCTGATTGGTCAGAAAGTTTAAAGAAGATTCATTTTCTAAGCTCTGACAGTAAAGCCAGACAGTAGTAGAGGAGTTGTTTATTTAGCATTTATTTAAGGAGTCTCCAGTGTCCGCGCTTTGCAACAGTCAGCAAGTTTTCTGCCAATAAATCTTCAGGACAAAGAACTTTGTACTTTCTCTGTAACATGACAAGCTGCAATTTTTTTTGTCTTCCTAACTTCAAGACAGGCTGGTGAGCGAATGACTGTTTGTAGCTGCTATAACATAAGTGAGAACAGGAACTAAATCCATATCCGGATTTCTGTTTGCTTTGTGACAGTGTCCGTTAGTAAAAGCGCTATATAACACAATTGGATTGAATTAACGTGTTTCAAGGACATTGCACTACATTAAATGTAACTATAAAGAGCTAAAAATTATGACATATCGACTATTAATAAATAAAAATTGTTGCATTGGCAAATTGCTGTGGTATAAGAGGAAAAAACAGCTTGAGACGTTATGTTATTGTGAAATAATCACATTATTATATTTTATGTCACCACTTCGGTACTGGACAATGCAGTTAAACAAACATCTTCACTACTGCTAATGAAAACTTCACCTCCAACTGTGATCTTCATATTAACAGCTTCATGATCACAGCTTAGTGTTTGTAATTGAAGTAAGTCTTTTCGAGTTATAAGACCCAAGTCCAAGTGGTTATAGTCAAAGCTGAGTCGAGTCTGAAGTCATTCATAATTTCATAATTCATAAATTGATCATTTTAGTCTGACTCGAGTCCAGGTCATGTGACTTAATTCCACAGCCCTGTTCTTTACTACAAAAACACAAACTGCAACTCATGAAGACATTTATAATGCAGTAACAGATGGTACAATTTTTATAATTGCTATTATAATAATAGGGAATTAAATGCTAGAAATCTTGAAAATAATAAAACGTGCATTGCTCTTTGTCCTCCAGGTCCAGCAGTAGGACTGTAGGAATATGGTGACTTGTGAAATGCAAAGATCTTGAACAAGCATTTATTAAATTCTTGTCCATATCTTCAGAAGCTAGAGATACACACACATCCCCATACTGCTGCTGTTCAGGTTGTGAGACGTACACAAGTTCTAAACCATTGTCTTGATGTTGTGTCCAAAACACTCTGGTTTCTGCCTCAGTTTAAGTTTTCCACAAGCCTTGCCTCACACTTCAAGTGTTAGAGTACAGATTAATGCTGTGGCTTACACTACACAACTCCATCACACCTTCAGTCAAATGTTTAGAGCTGTGTTCAAAGCTTTAGTTCTTCATCATGTGCACAGTACGCAGACCTGCACTGTGAACAGGTGAAAGATTTCTTCAGGGACCTGAAGCAGAACACTTACATTTCCACATTATGGAAGAGCATCCTGCTGAAATAAACAAGCGAAACAAGCATTTTTAAACCAGTGCATTTATTTTTATAATTTTTTTATTAATTTCTATTTATTTTTTTAAATTAGGAAAATCGTCCTTAATACGCAGACGGCCAACCATAGAAAATTGCGCATCGTGCTTATAATGTCATGTTTCTTCTTCTCTTTTTTGGTTACATTTATAAACATCACTATGTTAACAGTAAGGTTAGCTAATGTTAATTAATGCATTACTGTTTTAATGAACTCTCTCTGACCATTAAACTGTCTGTTCAGTTGCAGCTGTTAATAACTTTATATATTTATTCACAATTCATTTTTATTTAGCCATTAATAAAAATGTACTCAGTCCATATTTTACCCTAATTTAACATTCCCTTTAATGAAAAATAAACTTTCTTTCTGTAAAATCTGTAAATCCATTGGGCTTTGAGAAAGCAATTGCTAAGAACAGTTTACACTCAAGTCTCAATCACTGAACAGTTTGACACGGGATACGGGTTAAAACTCTAATGGTGCTTATACTCAAGTTCCTTTCAGCACACTTAGCACAGCTTGACTTTATAGTATACAGTTATAGAAGAGTAATGATTTATAATTGCACTATCCGGTGTCACTCAGGTGAGGACGGGTTCCTGTTTGAATCTGGTTCCTCTCAAGGATTCTTCCTCATATCGTCTCAGGGAGGTTTTTCCTTGCCACTGTCGCTTCTGCTCATTAGGGATAACTGTAAATTTAAATGCAAATTTTATATCTGGATTTCTGTAAAGCTGCTTTGTAACAGAGTCCATTATTAAAAGCACTATATAAATAAAATTGAATTTTGAACCGTTTTTGTACATTCCCTCTTTTCACACAGAATTTTTTTTCTTATATCTTATATGTTGTCACCCCAAAGTGTTTTATCAGTTAAAAAGGAAGCAGCACAGATTTGTTGAACACACTAATGTTTTTAATGCTTATAAGTAACATTTTGAGACAGTTTTATGAATTGCATTTCAGTTTCATAATTTCATTTGTAAACCCATGAGATCTAGATCAGCAGCTCTCTACGTCAGTCCAGGGGATTGCATGCCCTGCATGTTTTTTGTTCACTCAACATACTGAAGATTTATTAATTAGTCGATGAGTTGTTTATACAGAAATGTACAGTGCAGCGAAACTGAGAACCACACATCTAAATGTAGCTTGAGGCTCGATACTAACTACTTTTACTCAGTATAACATAAATTCCCATCTTTACAGCTAACACAGCTGAAACAGATGGTGTGACTCATCAGTTACTCAACAACGCATGTGCTTCAGTTAATTTTACAAAAGAACGATGTAAGGCATAGTTTTGTAGCTAAGTTGTGTATGCAAAACTTTTAAATTCTGTATTTTTTTTTGTTTTCTTATAAAATGTTACAAAGCCCTGAAAACTGGGCAACTAACTAGCATGTTTTTTTGTACATAAATATTCCTTATAAAACGTAAAACAAAACAAGAAAAAAAAGAAATAAACATTTTGTTCTTAATATATAAAAATAAGCATCTCTCATTTTTGCTCTCGTGGCATGGTTGTGAGAGAGAATGAGGACAGCAGAGAAACACCAGCATGCAGGGGGGAAAAAAATCACAGTCACACCATCACAAGCACAAACTCGCAAAATTTTGGCATCCAGATGAGTTATCATAAATTGTGTAACAAATTCTAAATAACAAGAGTTTCAAAAACTTGGGGACATTCAAACATTTTTCTGTTTCTTTTTTTTTGTTGCCGTTTTGGAGTTTATCAAAAAAAAAGTGCACTCACCTAGACGTCTACGCAATAAAAACATCTCCTCATAAATTAGCACACCTGTCTGTAATGTAATGCTCTCTGTCAACCATGTGTGTGTGTGTGCATGTGTGTGTGTGTGTGTTTGTGAGAGACAGAGTCAGTTACTGGCATTGAGGCCCAGATCAGTCATGTTAGCTGATGACAGGTGTGTGTCGCCCTCATCCTCGCTGACATCTGTTTCATCCTCGCTGTGATTACCCATCATGACTTGCTGCATGGCGAGTGTAGCTCCGTCTGAGGACAGAGTTTGGTAGCCATCCATGCTCATCCCAACCGTCACTATGTTAACTACAAACACAGAAAAGACAGGCATTACTTTACATTACAGTGTGTGGTTATAACAGGATGTATAAAGCTTACATAATTTCTACAAGATACTCACTAGAGAGTACTAATGGTTTTTTCCTAATTTTATACTGTACAATAAGCTGACAAGAATCTGATTAACATCTGACTGTTACCAATTTACATCACTGAGGATGAGTGTTACGCTGTTTTGCTCTACACACAGTTTTAAGGTGTTTGTACACCTGGCCCAAATACTGAAGTCTGGCTCATTTGGAAGACAGCTTCATCATCACTCGTTTGCTCGACACTGACCTAAAGTTTAGGTTCAATTCAATTCAATTCAATTTTATTTGTATAGCGCTTTTAACAATGGACATTGTCACAAAGCAGCTTTACAGAAATAAATGGATTCACAAAAATATATTGTAAATATGTGAATTTATCCCTGTGAATTTATCCCTAATGAGCAAACCAGAGGCAACGGTGGCAAGGAAAAACTCCCTGAGACAATATGAGGAAGAAACCTTGAGAGGAACCAGACTCAAAAGGGAACCTATCCTCATCTGGGTGCAACGGATAGTGCAATTATAAATAAATCCCTTCTATAACTGTGTACTATATGGACAAATAGTGCAATTGTGCAACCAATAAATTCATCACAGTTTTTGCAAGAAGTCCGGTTGGTTAAAATCTGTCCACTCTAGGGGAGGTTTGTTAGTCAAAAAAAAAAAAGCTGCTCGCTTATATTCAAAAATACATTTTTACAAGACTCGAAGGCATTCTTTTTTTTTTTTTTTTTTTTTGATGTTTCCCCATTGTTTCCCCAAATCGGGCTTGGCCAATTTCCACCCATCAGCCAGGGAGAGTCAAGGCTAACATGTACTTCCTCTGAGACACGTGAAGCCAGCCAACTGCAATGTTGCAAACTGCTGCTCATGCTGCATCACAGGGCAGTGTAACACCCTCGGAAGAAGCGTTATCCGCCCTCTTCCACATACGTTATCTCTCAAACACTAGTGTTACTGTGATTGACAGGGGAGAGAGAGTGTTCCATTCCTCCCACACAGACAGAACGTCCAGTTTCATTCCCTTGGCTCCTGGCCACAGATGCCACAGGTGCATCTGAACAATTTTCTGTTGTGCTTGGTTCAATAGATTGGTTTAATGGACCACACCTAATGTTCAGAAACATCTCTCACACCCACATTGTGGTTTGCAAATGTGAAAAGTGAAAATGCCCTGAGCCTTGTACTAAACCAGGAGACGGTTTTCAAACAACTATTTATCCAGAGTGTGTGTCTTACTTAACCACTCCATAACTGTCAAAATGTAGCCACACTATATATAAATTTTATATGATGGGTAGACAATATACATTTTTTATATCCAAGACCTGCCATCATCTTATCATATTATTCATTATTCATTTTATTATATTATCATATATAACAATATTATTATTGCTATATTTGCTTGCTATATTTTTATTATTTTATCTATTTTATAATGATATAATTGTCTATTATATTTTCATTGCATTATCATTATTATAGTCTAGTTCTTTTTTTTAACTGTTTTTTCCTGTATGTGTTTTCATTAGACAGCAATTTAACCACAAAGGAATTCTGTAGCATCACACAGCAATAGTTCTGTCTGCCTGTGTATTTCATCCATAATGCCTTCTTTGATATTACCTTCTCTGAGAATTATATATGCAACCCTGCTTGTATGATTTCAGCATAAGGAACATTAAAAGCCTCATCGTGAATCCTGAATTAAAAATGCATAAAAATACAGACAGCTCCCAAATGAAACATTTGCGGTAAAACTGTATTACTGATTCCTGGCACATGTCACGTGGGTAAAACATCTGTGGTTCTGTATTTTTTTTTGTGTCACAGTTGCTGAAATCTGATTTTATTCACAGCCTGTACCTTCTTCCATGCTGAACTGTTGCTGGGACACAGAGGAAGCGATTGAATCGGGCCAGAAGCGCTGTAGAGGGCGGGTCTGTGGAGTCTTCTTCTTGGCTTTGGGCATCTCTGCGGAGCTGGCGTCTAGCATTGGCTGCAGGATCCGCCTCCGTGCATTAATAAACCTTTAGCAAAGGGGCAGAGATGATTTTCAATCAATCAACAAAACAAAAAGCATGAAATTAGAAACCATAGAGACGTGATGTACTGGATAAATGTAGTTATTATTTTAGAGATATAGCCTGATTGTTTTATTGTGTCCGTATCTGATCTTTCGCTCTAAATATTATCACATGTGATACACAGAGAAACAAAACCAGTAGTGTGTGTCCGGTGGGATGGTGTAACATACCAGTTGTTGACCTGTAGCAGAGTGAGATTGGTTTGATGAGCAATCTGTTTCTTCTCATCTTCAGTAGGATAAGGGTGCTGTTGGAGAAAGTAACAGCTGTAAACCAAGAGCTTGAAAATTATTAACAGTATTAACATCAGTGTCTGACTGGCAAACTCACCGCGATGTGCTGGAAGAGCCATGAGCGCATGACGTTGGTGGCCTGTTTGGGGAGAACGCCGCGCTTGTTTTTCGAAGAACTGTCTTCATTACTGAAGAAACCAAAATCCTGATTCATCTGCAGCTGTAAATGCTTAGAGCAAAAGCACAGCAGGTCAGAGTACTGATCTGGGAGTGTGTGAGTTTGCTTGATGTGTGAGATACATGCTGTGTGTGTGTGTGTGTGTGTGAATGCTTTGATGCACTTTGTGTATGCTGTATACATATGTGAGGTCCACACCTGGGAGTTCTGAATGTGTATCTTGCTTGGTGAGATGGCCTGAGCCATGACATGGCCTTGGGGTGTGACTACTGTGACCGGCTGATACACTGCACCACCTGGAGAACCCACAAACCAAACCAAAAGTAAACAACAGAGGAAAAAAATCCTACGAGGAAATAACTTTCATATTTCTTTATCAATTCTCTTTAATAGCATTAGTCTATGACTGAAGACAACAAGTACATTTTAAGGTAACTCCACAGCAGATGCAACGTACAATCTGTGAGTATATCTGTATAGATGTGTGTCCATGTTATGTCTTTTGTGTGTATATGTGTGAGAGAGTTACGTAACTGTCACACTGGACTTATGTCTCACTATTTGCTTGCTTTTGTCTTGCTTTTGTCTTTGCCTAAAAACTCTGGTGTGATGGTATTTTTAGAGGGAATATAGTGTTCAACTAATAGCGAATTCACTAATTAGTTTTTGTCATTCTGGGCAACAAGCAACATTAATAAAATAGTGAAATGAAACAGTGCATCTAAATGAATTCAGCACGAAGTGAGACTACTCGCTACCTGAAGCAATTATGGGTCCGTTCTCATTTTACTGAACTGGGTTTTATTTATAAGTGTGTGCTTGATGTGTGTAAACAGTGTATGAGTGTGTATGTAAGGGTTAGAGAATCCTCTAAGAAATGGTACCTGAAACAATTTGTGACTGACTGACTGCTGATAAGTTGCCTTGTTGCATAGGTGAAGCAGGAACCACAGTGCCCTGGGTATCCTGTTATAAAAAAATAAATAAATAAAATTTAAACAAAAAAAAATTACAAAAACACAACAACTGTTACGGCAGTAAAAGTCACAGTAATGACAGTTAAATTCATCGTGCCACATTAAAAGAACTGCTTGGATTAACATTTTTTTTCTGATGATTAACTAACTTACAGTGGGTTCGGAAAATATTCAAACAACTTCACTTTTTTTGTACACTTTGATCAGTTTCATGAATTCATTGTCTGTGCTAAATATGACAGCATATAAAAGTAACACAAAATGAGTTGTCTTAAAAACAGAATAACACTACAGGTTGGAAAGCTTTAGGATGTTACTGACACACTAAAAATCTTTCTGAATTCAGCATGATCAGAAAATAAATAAAAGTATTTCTGCAGTGTTTCTGTTAGAAACCCACAAATGTACCCACAAACACTGCTGCAAACCCTACCCATGAGTACCATTGGTTCCTGTTAGTATCATTTCCAAACAAGTAACAAAAGCCCCCAACACCAGATCCTTTGGTACTGGGCTGGTGGCTGATAGAAAAAGTGTAATTTAGGTTTTTTTCCCCCAGGGAAAAGGCATTACTAAATGAGAAGGTGACTACTCTGAGCTTACCTGAGTGTGCAGGGGAGAGTAGGGACCATCTGTTTCTCCACTCAGCAGTGTCTCGCTGTTCATCTTGCTCCTGAGGCAGGAGATGTAGCGGCTACAGAAGTCTTTACACAGGTCGCTGACCTTCTCCAGCTCTAGCAGGTGAATCCGGAGAACCTGAATGGCCTTCACCATCTGATCACAAAGGCGCAAGGTTTTAGTGCAGTGTCAGAAAATCATCACTGTTTCTCAGATTTAAACACCATTACTGCTGCCAAAGTTCTCAGATCTGTTATATGAGTAAGACTGAGTGCACATCTAGTGGCTGCAATTAGTTGGATTTGGGAATTTAAAAACAACTAGAGCTTAGAGGTAGGTGATATAACAAGAATATGATACACATTACTGGATGCTTTCACAATACATGAAATGTTGGAACACACACAACACACAGTGCCACAAAATGAAAATTATAATTCTTATTATAATTAATTCATGATGAAACAATGAATTTCAACATTAATACCCCAGGAGTAAGACCAACAACGTAACTGAGACTTGTATTATTTACATTTTTAATAATAAACCCAGTAATCCAACCCAGTTCATTCCACCAATGAGTAGAATTAAACCTAACCCCCAACTTAATTAACATGTTTGCGGTTGTTACCTGGCAAACTTCAGAACTGAGGCTGATCTAAAGTCCAACATTTACAACAGAAGACCAGAGTTCAATAACTTATCAACATTTTAAGATCATGCTCAAATTTAATTTTGATAGGATTGAACAGTCATGGATTGAATAGTCAATGCAGGTGGATTTTATTAACATCTGTTAAAATCTTGTTGAGAAAACGTCAATTACCACATGTTAACTTAATCTGTAAACATTACTTATGATGTTAACTTACTTTGTTAACATTACTTATGATATTAATAATGTGGAAGTTTGTTAATGTTAACTAATGCAGTAAATAATGTTAGTTAAAGGAACCTTCATGTAAAGTGTTACCCAAAAAAACCCCCAAAATATTTGCCTAGGAAGAAGTGGAAAATTTTGGAAAAGTACTGATGATATATTTCATTAATCTTAGAAAAGGGAATAGTGACAACTGATCCTGATAATATGATAACATCACGTCTTTTAGGTTACTGACAAAGACCGTGAATCATACTGCAGAGATCTTAAAACAGGGGCTGATGTCTTTTCAGATTGTGCTTTATAAAGCAATTTGGTTCTGTAAAGTCACCAAATATTTATATTAATTATATAAAGATATTTTTATAATATGTTGCACATCAACAATGAAAACATTTTAATGTATATTTTATTACAGGGATTCTCACCAGGCTGTCTAGCTCAGTGTCTTCACTGAAGAAAGCCTTGGCCTCTTTCTCTTGGTTGCGTACAAAATTCTGGATATCGATATCAAAGCTCGCCGACGTGACACACTCTGAGCTCTGAGTAGACTGCTCGCACTTCTCAAACAGGAGGGTTAGGAGAGGAAAGAGCGGATGCCTGCAGGCCCACAGAAAACAAACCATGAGGTATTAGAGATGAACAAATATGAAAGAACAATTGGATACAGGATGAAAGTCACCACAAATAGACTGGAACTGATTTGCTAGCATATGGGGGCAAGCTGCAATTATGCAGCCCTACTCAATCTTAAAATAGGCTACATGAGTGTGTGTTACAGTAAGAAATACTGACTCTTACACAAGAGTAAAATGTCACTGCTAAAATAGTAACAGCTTGATTCAGCAACAAACAATGTGGACGCAGTTTGCCAAAAGCATTATGTTTGCATCATTTTAACTGGTAGAGAGAGTGTTTAATGTGTTGCATGCTCTACCATTTAACAACTACACTATATGGCCAAAAGTATGTGGACACCTGACCTCACCATATGTAGGCCTTCCCCAAACTGTTCCCTCAAGTGGCTCCCCTAATGCTCTTATGGCTGAATGAGCACAAATCCCTACAGCCACATTTCAAAATGTAGTGGAAAGCTTTTATAGCAGCATCAAGCACATATGGGTCCAACAGTCAGGTGTTCACATACTTTTGGCCAAATAGTGTGTCTTTTTGCTGTGACGCATTTGGGAAACTCAGGCCTGCTCATAGTCATGTCAAAAAGCTCTGTCTGAGTCTTTAAGGCAACAATCTATACATCAATCTTAAACATTCAATTTCTGATGTTTCATTTTTGCAAATTTGTCAATAACCTTGTTCCCTTTTCTAGAGGAGGGACAGCTGCGAGAGTTGCTTCAGGCTAATCACTTGAGCACAGGTCAGGTTTAAGCAGTTCTAATAATGTTCAAAGTGTTACTTTGTTTGTGAACTGAAATTGATATCAGTTTGAATCAAGTTTTTGTGTCAGTCACATTCTGGTGCTTGAAAATCTCTTGCCTGACTATGTTGAAACAAACTGTTCTAATTATACTGTACGTTACTCAACGGCTACCGAGTGATGAAATAAGGAGAAGGATTGCTCAAACGAGTCAGCAGTTGTATCATTTAACAGCTCGGTTCAACCTATCAGTCTATGTTGCCTCTTTACAAGCAATAATGATATATTCCACTGGACTGTCTACTTTTATTGTTTACGTACTGTATGTTCAAAAGTTTACATCATCTTTTATTTTAGCATTTTTATTTAAATTACCTCATTTAAAGTCTAAACAAAGGAAAAGATATGTTAATTGAGAAATGTTTATTATTGTATTAATGTTTAGTGGCTTAAGAAATTAAGAATTGACATTATTTTATTGAAACAATGTAGATCTACTCTAATCAAAATCTTCATCACTCTAATTAGGCACACCACATATTTGTGTTTTACAGTTAATACTAGCACTGTGTACGAGTGTTTTAGCTGTAGGCTTAACGGCTTTAAGCACTCATTTAGAGTCGTAATAGGATCTGAGAGCAGTCTCAGACCAGTTAATAAGTTCCACAAAGAGTTATCTTTCCTTATTTAATTCCTATTCTGTACCATTTGTTTTAAATGAATTAAAAGATAGAAACCTGCAGATGTTCAAAATCTTTTGACTGGCAGTGTGTGCATATAAGGGACATTTATGAGGCATATTATAAATAAGTAAGTGGTTATGCCTCAGTACATGTACGTGGATGTCCCTGTATGAAATTACCTGTATATGGAAGCTTTATCTGCGTCCATGCGATTGGACTCAGCAAGAGCATTGTTGCAGGTTCTCCCCATTCCTGTGTCTGCAAAACTCTTCTCTAGATCACCGTCTGTCTGCTCGACCCCCTGTGTATAAACCACAAGTTACTGTGAGGAATTTGTGAGGAATAAATCACTTGGGGCTGTGCTACTACAGGAAAATAATCAACGACAGGGTGGTGTGATTTGGCCCGACACTACCACCTCAAAACTCATTATTTTCCCAATAACAGCATGTCCCTAAGTGTATTATTCCTCTTACATCACAGCAATTTGCTAATAATTACAATTTTTTATTTATTAAAGAATGTCACATCATACTTTTTTTACATTTACATTTAATGTTGTGAAACAATTTCCATGAAACAATTTAGTTCCTGTTATCAGTCATGTAATAGCAGCTATAAGCTGCCATTCCTTCATCAACCTCTATTGTTCTCTCTCTTAAATGAATAAAATGTTACAGAGAAACCACAAAGCCCTTCATTCTGAAAGCTATCCTGTGTCAGCTTTACCTCTGACTGTTACAAAGCTCTGATACTGGAGACTCCTTCCACAAATGTTACATAAACGTCTTCTCACAGAAGCCTATACCACATTAATAATTACACACGTTTTAAGTCTGTCCCTGTGTAAGTTACTATAAAAACAATAACTTATTAGAATGAGTGCATTAATATATACCTGTGATTAGCCAGCACTACTGTCAAATCTGCTGTTACAGAAAATTAATCAACACCAATCAGAATCAAGTTCAACAGGGCTGAGGTATAAAAAAATGATACAGATAATGTATATACAAAATATGTGATAGGAATTATTAATTAGGTGTAAAAGGTGTACAAGGTTTCAAATTTTATTACCTAAAAGCTTTACCATGTAAATATTTTAACTCGTAAATATAACTTTCAACAGATTAAACAAAACCTAGTTTTTTGTGACCCATGTTAAAGTGGAGCAGTATGAAAGCAGTATCATTGCGCTTTACTGTACTGAGGTCAAATAAAAAGGTACAAACAAGAACCTGTCTTCATGTAAATGTTGCTTGTGAGTGTAAACACACAGACGCACCTGTTGAACTCTCTCCTCGTACTTGTGCATTGACACAGGCTGGCCTGCCATCATGTTCACTGTAGCCACTGCCAACACTGAAGCATTATATGCGCAGGCTGAAAGGTGTTGGCAAACAAATGCATATCTGTATTACAAAGTAATTATACATTTAATGACTATTTTATCATTTAACAATTGTAGGTATATATATATATACATACACACTGTAGTACACCATATGTTACCCTCCTCCCTCTAACCCATCCATGAATGTAAAGTAAATTTAATATTTTGATATTTTGATGGTGATCATTTTCAGCAATGACACTGATGTGCTTGAGTGTGTCAACACTGGTATGATTTTATCACAGTTGCTGCTGTGTGCACTTACAAGGCAGTTTAGTATGCCTTGTTAGCCGACTTTGTAGCTCAAATGACCTTTTTCCATGCATAGTATGTGTTAATTGCCCTCTAGCCTTCATCAGTAAATGCACATTTGTAAATGTTACTGCTGCTATTTCTTATCAAGTAGCTTCATTTCGATTTGCACATTGTTAAATGTGACAGCTGCTATTATTATTGTGTAGTTGCACTCAATTTGCTACAGGCTACTGTACTATTGTTTTTGTATTTGGTTATTGTTATTGTTTTGTACATAAGTCAACATTGCACATAGAGATATACTACATATTACTGCTACATGTGAACACATTACTGTTACTACATGTACTGTACTATTGTTTTGCACAAGTCAATATTGCACACTCACACATACAGATGTACATAGTCTATATTTCTACTTCTGCAACATAGTCATACTTTATTATGTTTGTTTGTATTTATGTGTATGTCTGTTTTTATTTTTTACATAGTTTGCATTTGTCTTGGCATTCAATGTGGACAGCAAAGAAAGAATTTCATTGTACAGGGAAACTTGTTTTTCCTCACTGTGCACATGACAATAAACACTTTGAATCTCTTGAATCTCAGTGTACATTTCAAACCTCAGCACTGCTAGTATCTTAATATTTTTGAGGTTGAAATGATTTCACCCTAGCAGTGATGCTGAGGATTATTAAAACACACACACACAAAAACACTACCACGCCAGTGTCACGACCCCGATGGTATTTGATGAGCCGTGTTCCCATGGTAGTCTCTTATTAACTGACAGGTGGGGTAAAGGGGGAGTGGAAGATGGTGCATAATGACTTGGGTGTGATACGGAAGACTTCTCCAGCCGTAACAAATTTTATCCTTACACAGTTCCAAAATTATGTAGAGTATCTCTGACCTGCCCTGTATTGTACTGAACAGACCTTATTCAACTAAACAGTGAGTTATCACAGTAATTGTCAAAGTGGAGCCCGGGAATTGCTAAGGTTCTCTATGAGGCAAAGCCAAGGGATCTGAAATGTTTTTTTTATTTAGTTGCAGCAAAATCACAACCCATCATTATCAACTCAAATTATCAAAAAAGATAAGTCTATAAATAATGTAAACTTGAATAACAATTTAAAAAAAAAAATGTTCTGTTGGTGGAAACAAAAAGTTTTACAGCTCCAATAAACTGCCAAAATACACTATATGGCCAAAAGTATGTGGACACCTGACCATCACACCTACGTGTGGTTCTTCCCCAAACTGTTGCCTCAAAGTCAGAAGCACACGATTGTATAGAATGTGTTTGTACACTGTAGCATTACAATTTCCCTTCACTGGAACTAAGAGACCCAAACATGTTCCAGCATGACAATGCCACTGTGCACAAAGCGAGCTCCATGAAGACATGGTGTGTGAAGGTTGGAGTGGAAGAACTCGAGTGTCCTGCACAGAGCCCTGACCTCGACCCCACTGAACACCTTTGGGACTAACTGGAACACCGACTGCACCCCAGACCTCCTCACCAACATCAGTGTCTGACCTCACTAATGCTCTCGCAGCTGAATGAACACAAATCCCCACAGCCACACTCCAAAATCTAGTGGAAAGCCTTCCCAGAAGAGTGGAGGTTATTATAACAGCAAAGGGGGATTAAATCTAGAATGGGATGTTCAACAAGCACATATGGGTGTGATGGTCAGGTGTCCACAAACTTTTGTCCATACAGTGTACTACTGCACACATTTAAATAATAATTCGTTCCTCTTAAGCAAACACTCCATGCCAGATCCAGAACCTGATCCAGGATTACCAGGCATGAGGTGGAAAGACACCCTGGATGGGATGCCAGTCCACCACACACACACACACACACACACACACACACACACACACACACACACACACAAAGAAGGGAAATTTACAGTCGCCAATCCACCTACTGGCTTGGTTTTGGACAGTGGGAGGAAACCAGAGACTCTGGAGGAAACCCATACTAACATGCATAACTCCAGAGAGTGTATAACCCTAGAGCTGTGACAGCACAACACTACCCACTGAACCATATTTAAATAGTATACATTAAAATCATTTTGTACTTAGCCGGTCAGTGGAATTCATTTTAGAGATAAAGAGGTCCCTAGCTGCAAAAGTTTTGAGAACCGAACCTTCTTGATTCAAAGTAGATGTGTTCAGATATTTTGTACATCCCTTCTTGCACATTCCTGTACATACATTTCTTCTTATTATTTTTTTTATTATTATTTCTTATTCATTTCTGATTTTTAATTTAGACTTTAAATGGACAGTCTATAGAGGAGTGGGCCAGGCTTTCATTTCTCTCTGAGTTATATTATATACTGTATATAACTGTGTATGTGACAAATAAAATCTTGAATCTAGAGAAGGAAAAAACACTGAAATGTCCAGGCAGGAATGATCCAGGATCAGGAATTGTGAACCTGACCAGATTTTGTCAGATGTCATGATACATGATCAAATGCCAAGAAAAACACACACACACAAACTACTTGAGAAGGTAGGTATGCTAAAATCCTTAAAATGGAAGGCAATATAAAGTTTTCCACCAAGTTGGCAACACCACACACACACACACACAGAACCATGCTCTTAATGCTTTCAGAACTTTGTGTTTTAAGTTTTATGTACGATTTATTTCTCATTATAAGTAGTTTTGCACTTGGCACTGCTTTTCATCTGCAGTCATGTGTTTTAACTGTACATACACTGGATTCGTGTCAGGAGAAAGGAAAAAAACTAGTAATGCAAATACTGCTTGTATTGTCTGGATACGTTTTTAAATCAGTCTCGAGCAAATGTGCATGAATTAGTTTAAAAGTTTATCGAGGTTGCATTGTTAAAACACCTAAAGACACTGAATGAGCAGCTGACTGAAGGAGTTTTGTGAGTTTCTGAGTTTTCTACGAGGCAAAGAGCCAAATTAGCAGCGCTAGCTTTCTACCGCAAAAACAAACCAGGCCTAAAGCTTCAGTTGGCTTTTATTTGCGTAGAAAAAACAACAAAAAGATAAACCTTTTAACGAAAGTGCTTCAGTTTCACGGAAAGTTTCGTACAGCAAAATGCACATGAAGTACAAACCTAAGTGCAGCCATTACACCGCACTATAAACAAGCCTGGCCTACAGGTCCGTTAGCTCACTAACATTACATATAAAACTGAAATATTCACATTTTTACACGTTCACACACAAAAACAGCACATAATATAATACTGGGTATCTAGCCAGGCGTTTTATTTTCCTTCAAAGTACAAATTATAACACAAAATAAACCAAACGAATAAAGAAAACCAGCTAGCTAGCTAGCGTTGCTCTGTTTACTACAATTTGCTAGCAATGCTAAGCTAATTAGCATTATAGATGAATACACTAATGCAGAGCGTACAAATATATATGTATATCTACATATAAAATATAGTAATAACGGTAATAACGGTAGTACAATAAGGTGTGACAAAGTATGCATATACAAAAATATTAATAGTGTTTATTTTGAAAATGTAACATCACTAGAAACTCGGACTCTCTATTGTTTTTTTTTAAACCAGTCTAAGTTAAATTAAATGCAATAATCGATGGATATCTGCATGTAATAATAATAATAATAATAATAATAATAATAATAATTTAAAAAGGCACTTCCGTTCCCCTGTGCATTGGGAGGAAGTGTGTGCTGCTAAAGCTGGGCCTTGGCTCAGTCTCGCGCATCGCTCTTGTAATAAAATCCTCCTCTCTCATCAAAAAGCACATATTTTATTACTTTATTTCCTCAACGTGGTTTTCGGGCGGCGCACTAGTTTCTAAAAAAAAACTCCCACCAACCCACACACAACCTCGCCCAAGTCCGTTTAAGTGCTCAGGCCGAGGCATTTTAGCGTGTTGCTCGCATTGTTTTGATTGATAGGTAAGAGGAAAAAGCAGAGTTTTGAGTGACAGCTTACCTGAGTGCCAATCTTCATCACACTGACAAGCGGCTGCAGCAATCGGGATCCACTGTGGCCGCCTTGCGTCATCACGTCGACGCACGCAAGCCGACTTCGATGTGAATATTCATGAGGCGGGCGGCAACCGGCGGCTTTTGTTGGTGTGGTGCGTCATCACGTAAAAGCCACGCAAGATGTTTCTTTATGCATATTCATAAGATAGGCGGAGATGCGACTTCAGAAAGGCCTCTAGAGCAGTGGTTCACAAAATGGGGTCTGGGGAGGCCCTAGTTTTTTTTGTTTGGTTTTTTTTTGCTGTTTTTTGTTACAGTGGTGGAAATCATCAAGGTATTATATTTGTCATTGATGTCTTATAGTTATTAGTCTGTTTGACTGATCACTTGATAGGTGTAATCTGAACCTCTCGCTCTCATTAACCACTTTATCCTGATCAGGGTTGCTGTGGATCCGGAGCCCATCCTGGGAACACTGAGCACAAAGCAGGAATACACCCTGAGTCTCAGGGCACAGTGTGCTCACACTAGGGACCATTTAACATAGCCAATCCACCTACTGGCATGTTATTCAGAGGTGAAAACTGGAAAACCTGGAGGAAACCCACACAGACATGGGAAGATAATGCACAGAAGCTCCATACAGAGAGTAAACTGAGCTCAAGATTGAAGGAGGGACCCTGGAGTTGGAGCTCAATTACTCAGTCAACCTATAAATAATGTTTTCTATCATTGTATCATAGTACATATTTATAGAAGGGAATTATTTACAATTGCACTATCCGTTAGCACCCAGATGAGGATGGATTCCCTTTTGAGTCTGGTTCCTCTCAAGGTTTCTTCCTCATATCGTCTCAGGGAGTTTTTCCTTGCCACCATTGCCTCTGGCTTGCTCATTAGGGATACATTTATAAATTTGTGAGTTTAAAATCTATATCCTGAATTTATATATTTCTGTAAAGCTGCTTTGTGACAAAGGCTGTTGTTAAAAGCACTATACAAATACAATTAAATTGAATATCATGAACAAAAAACCCTATGGCTCAAATAAAATAGCCAGAACACTATTGAGCCTAATATTTGAATAGCTGGATTATGGTTATAAAATAAATCTGTATTGATCAGGTCTGTAGAATCTATTTTACAGTTAAAGGGGTCTCTGGCTACAAAATGTTTGAGAACGCCTGCCCTAACATTCCCACTGAGTCACACTACATGCTTTGTTGTGTTTTCCCCCTGCTTTTCACATTTAAATGTCACTTGTACTTGTCAATATACTGAATAGATACTAATGCGTAGACATTCGTAGCATAGTTTTTACAAAGAAAATGGGTTGTCCCATTCAAAACTCAGAACTCAGATTATTTATGCATTTATTGCGGCTGAAAAAAACTGTTTTCTACAAAACCAAAACTAGTTTTTTTTTTCCCACCTTCTTCAATTATGTCCCTCATTAGGATCACTTAAAATACAAAATTCTTTCAGTTCTTCAAAACACAATGACTTTTGCCTGTCTCTAAACATATTCTGATTTTTGACTAAACCTCTGAGCTCACACAGGTGGAGGAAGTAATATTTACCTTTTATGTCCATTTTCACAATCGCAAATCCTGCTGGTTAAAATAAAGTCCTTCCATACATTCATGCCCCAAAATCCTGTTCAGTTTTACACTGTCTTTAAAGTTCAATTTGCTGCAATTTGTACATTTGTTGAACTACACTGGAAAGATAAACTACTAAAGCAGAATGTACATCAGCAACCTACATCGCCAACACTAACAAACTCGGAGTCATTTCGAAATAATTAATTAATATACTTTATTGGAATTACAAGCATTTCACCAGAAAGTTGCAACATGGTCAACCATCTGAAAGAAAAATCAGCACAAAGCAAAAGCAGTAGGACGTTAATTACTGTGGAGAACAGGAAGGAGATCACAGACCCCCCGAGGGAGAGATCAGTGCCTGGGTGAGGGTCTTCCCGTAGAGGGCTGGGGCAGACGGTGCTTGGCCATCTCCACATCCATGTCCACGAATGTGTACATGTTGTAACTGTGATGTTGCAGGTTCTTGTATGTGGTGTTGTCGAATGGCTCGGGCTCGGGCTCGGGTGCTGGGGCTGCGGCAGCTTCTACAAAAGGCAGACAAAAAACAGAGCAAAAATAAGATATGCAAAACTGATACTCATAAAAATAACACAACCACACAAATAATTCTCTTATTTAAAGACTTTACCATAGACCCTGATAAAACTCAACACATCAAATATTATACAACCATTTTGGTCCAGATTATGCACTCTTTATCTATCATTTAGATTTTCTTTAAAATTTTGAGAAATGTAAAATTATATTTTTACATGTCTATATATTACATGTAGGCAAAGTATGACCCTAACAGGATTAGACCTCTAGCTTGTTAGAAACAAAATGCATCCAACATTTGTCTTAACACTTTAACTACGTTTTACATCCTGACTTGAAAGAACGTTTGATGGGAATATTCACACTTCTGCCAGCATTGTTTTACAGTAGTTACTTCTTACTCTTTTCCATGTCAGTCAACCCCAACTGCCCCCACTTTGTCACATACATGAAACTGAAAGGAGCGTAAACGGCCCAAGGCTTCTCGTCTGATCTACAGACAACTGCCAGCTTCTTTCATTTTAGCTTAATTTAGTGATTTTCCATTTCATTCTCAATTATATAAATCAGTTAAAACATGTTGTAGTGAATAAACGGGAATAGATTTATAAAAAAAAAAAAAAAAAAAAAAAAAAAAAAAAAAAAAGA
>CM040458.1:24425079-24509196 GCA_022758105.1 Pangasianodon gigas | reverse complement strand
GCATGTATCACTTAGAGCTGAAGGCATCGTATGATAATTAGATGCACAGGAAAAGAAAAGGTGAGAAATCAGCAAGAGGCGACTTCAACCAACACCATCCACTTGTGACGTCTGACACTGTGCCAGTAATTAACATAGGAATAACAACATTATCTACAATTAACATTAACTGGCACAAGTTGCTTTAAAAGAGCTTTACCTTTAACATTTGAACATAAACATGTGTTAAAAAAAGAAACAACATATTAAATAAATTAAAAAAAAAACAACTACAGTAACCCAAATACAGTTGAGGGCAAAGTTTGTATCCTCCAGATTTAGAAAAGGAAATGCAAAAGTGAAATAATACTGCGTTTGTGTGCGTGTGTTTTCACTATTTGACCAGTTTGTTACTCGTGATAATGAAAGAACATCTGTGAAACCTAGCACTCTAAATATGTTGTTGCTGTAAATGAAATTTCCATATACCACAACTCTCTTGAATTCTCGACTCTGGCCAAAAGGTGTTGATTAAATTTCTAAAAGAGCAGCTCTGACAGTAGTTCAGGCTGCAAGACAAATGATATATTTTATGTTAATGTGCTTGTTAACTAACACAGAGGTTAGCATGGACAATGCAACTGTTGATATGGCGAAGTTTCTTGTGAGGAGATGTTTATTTAGCATTTTTGGAAGGAGTCTTCAGTGTCATCACTTTGTAACAGTCAGAAGTAAAGCTTTTGCATTAAGATTTCAACATGGGAAGGTCTTCCCAATGGAGAACTTTGCTGTTTTTGTCTTGCCTTATCAACTTCAAGAGAGAGGTTTCATGTCAGGCCATATCACACCACCTCTGTACTTGATTATTTTCCCTATAAAAAGCACACCTTGACTTGTCCAAAGAGCATACAAACTTTTGCACTCAACTATAAAACAAACAGTTGTCTGTCAAGATGTAAAAGAAAGAAAGAAAAGGAAACCGGAGAAATCACAGTGGAAGATACTTCGATGTTTAAGTTATGTTTAAATGTTTAAGATATTTTTACGTTTAAGAAAACAGTCCTTTTACATTTTAGGTCATTCTCAGGTACATAAAAGTTCAGTATATTAACAGTGTATCCATTCAGTGTATAATAAAACTGTATAAAAAGCCTCTGATTACAAACTGCTACTCCATAATGCAGTGCTTAACAGTGAAAACGTCAAAGATGAGAAAGACCCCAGCTATGTAAAAGGACTAGTAGACTTGAGGAACTCAACATGTACAGTACTGTATTGTTACAGTGTGAGGCATGGTGTGAAGATAGTGTAACCAAGGTGCATTAAAAAAAAATCATCAGATATAAACACCACGATAGCACTGGATAAGCAGGTACAGAGGGAAAATAGTGTGTATGGATTTTAGACCAAAACTATGCACTATACAGAGAAAGGAAACCAAATCAGAACTTTCAGATTTTGAGGAGAAGGTCATTTTTAAGACTTTTAGCGCAACACTCATTCGTTCGCTCATTCATGCACGGAAATTGGACACAAGCACCCAGAGTCCTGAAAGGCAGACATGCTGGCATTAAAGAGGTGGAGTTATTATCTGTCAGGTAATAAAGGTGCATTCTCATTCGATATAGACTGAATTGGTATTGTAAAGCAAAGAGAACTCTAGCAGGTGTCTTTGAGGGTACCAGGAATATAAATAGCAATTTGGGCCATTAGAAGGATGTTTGTATTTTCCAAATAATGAAAGAAAAAATGTGTCTATGTGGTTAGAAGCCCGCTCAGAGGAGTGAAAAGGATTTTAAGGGTGATGTAGTGTGTACCCTCTGGTGCAGCTGCTACTTCAGGTTCGGCTCTGACTTCTTCTGCATCAGTAATTACAGGAGCAGGGTCGACTAACTCTTCAGCAGCAGCTACAGCTTCCGTCGTCTCTGGTGCAGCTTTGATTTCAACTTCGGGTTTAGATGCCACTTTGGTAGCAGGATCAAGGATGACTTCTGGTGTGGGTTCGGCAGCTACGTCAGGGGCTCCTTCAGTGACAGGTTCAGGGATGGCTTCAGAAACTTTTGAAGACTTCACATCTACACCTGCTTCTTTTTCTAGTATAACCTCCTCTTGAGCTTTAATGCTCTCAGCAGTGCGTAAGACAGGAGCAGGGTCGACTATCTCTTCTGATGAGGCCGCTGCTGTGCTTGGAGCAGGCACTTCTTCAGATCTAGGTTCACTCACAGCTTCGGCGACTTCAGGTACGTCATCAGGTGCGACTTCAGGTGCGACTTCAGGTGCGACTACAGGTGCGACTTCAGGTGCGACTTCAGGAACGGAAGGTTGTATACGTTTAGGAACAGCTCCGGTCTTCACGTCTGAAGCAGGCTCTTTACTCACACCCGAGGGCATTTCTTCCTGTCCTGCTTTATCTTCAGTCTGGACCACTGGTTCAGTCATTTCAGTCTTGTCTGGTTTTTCATCATCAGAATCTGAGTCAGAATCTGAATCACTGGAAGAGGATGAGGAAGACGTAGCATCATCATCATCTTTCAGTGCAACTTCAGATTTTGATTCCTCCACATCAGCGCTAGTTGGACTTGTTGCATCTCTTTCAGTAGCTGTTTCTGCAATTGGTGTAGCTTCTGCTGCTGCACCAAGATCACAGCTTTCAGGTTCGGCTTTGGCAGAATCGACCGATTCAGCTCGTTTGGCATCGGCAGTAGTGACATTTTCTTCAGTCAAAGACTCAGCTGAAACTTGAGGTGTTGAAAGAGTGGGTCCTGCACTAGCAGCACCCGCAGCCACTGCACTCTCACCTGTCACGGGATTCCCGCTTTGTTCATATTCACCAAGTGCAACACCTTGACTGAGAAATCCTGGAGTGGAAAGTCTAGTAGGGAAGGCAACAGTGGTCTTGTAGGCTAGCAGAGCAGCCCTCTCGTCAGAGGCCTCTAAGGCTGAGAAAACGGCAAATGGGATAAACATTGTGAGCTCTTTATGTTTGACACAATCATGAAACCTTGACTCCAGGAAGCAACATCCCTGCCAAGACCAATGTCAAGAGCAAAAACAGATCTACCATCCTATTTACACCACTGGACACAAAACATGCACTCTGTAATCTCAAATATAGTGTGGTCTTATTTTAAAGGAGCAGTTTGTAAGTTTTAGAGCCCTCTGCTGCCAGTGAGGTGAATTGCAGTTGAAATGACAAAGCAGACTGACCCAACCCTGTCTGCTGAAACTACTTCTGCCTCAGGAGTTGACTTTTATGAAAAAGGAACAGAAGTGAACACCTCTGTTCCAGCTGTGGGCAGAACTTATGTTCAAACCAGAAAACCTTTTAAAAGAAACCTAAAATGAAAAAACAGTCTATGTCTGCTGGATGGTAATACTGCAAATCACACTATTTCTAATGTACCTTTGCAATTAAGTAATTACTAAATGTTTAGAAACACTTACAAATCACAAACTGCTCCTTTAAATTTTTACATTTATCCATATGGCAGCTCTTACATACAGTAATATAAGATTTGCAGTAAAATATCACTTGTGTGGGTGAGTACCCAGAAAATGTTACTGAAAATGCACTATATTATGTCTTTTGTGCCATGAAAGCAAGTTCCAGTTTGAATAAAAATAAAGAAAATCATGAATTTATATGTCCTTTTGTGCTATTAATCTAAGTAGCCCAGTCAAGTTTTACAAGGCACAAATTAACATGAAGCAAGTAACTATTTTGCCATTTACTGGGTAGATAACTTATGTACCTTAAAATCAAAATATATAAATCCAACACATTACCTCTTTCTGCATGCTAAAGACGAATAAACATAATGGCTACATGCACTTATGTCTTATAAATCCATATGCAAGCCAAAAAACCAAAACACATCTGCGTGTTGATGTTAGGCAGCTGAAGCGCTGTATTAAAGATGCCAATGTAAAAATATCTCAAACTGATTAACTGTTAATCAAGACAAAGCTCTGAAAGAAAAGTCATGCTCTTACTCTTACTTGAAGCTTTCTTTGCTGCTTTCTTGGGCTTCTCAGCTTTAGTGCAGAAAGCCGCAGTCAGTGGGGTTCTCAGAGAGCCCCAGCCATCCTGCTGGAGGCACTGAAGAAAAGACAGAAGTAGGATTTATTCAGAGGACATTATTTACAGGTTTGAAGATTAGTAGGGAAAGTTTAGCCAGAAATAAAACGTACACAATTCTCTTCTATTCACCAATTTAGGCCAATGCAGACTGCATATCTAAATTATCACAAACCAGTCTCTCTCTCTCTCTCTCTCTCTCTCTCTCTCTCTATATATATATATATATATATATATATATATATATATATATATATATATATATATATATAAAAGAGAGGTGATAAATTAAAGCAAAAGTGTCTTATTGGCCACCATAGGCCAGCACAACAGCTTGAATGCACCTTGGCATCAATTCAAGTGTCTGAAACTGTATAGAAGAGATGAACACCATTCTTCCATAAGATATTCCCTCAGCTGGTGTTCTGATGATGGTGCTGGAGAGCACTGTCTAACAGATCACTCTCAAATCTCCCGTAGGTGTTTATATTGGGTTGAGATGTGTGTAACAATTTAGACACGCTAAATTGGTAGCTATAAGCCTCTTTTTCTTGTATCTCTGTAATATATAAAAAGCACATTTCAGACACACAAACATGTCTTGGCTGTTAGACTGTTTTTAGAGTCTGGGGAAATTTGACAAAATTGTATTTCTGGTCAAAGTATTCCTTTAACAGTCAACTACTTGCACACAACTAGTCAAATTCATGCAGATCTGAAAAAAATAAACAAGTTGCATAGTGTTGTGGCACTATTACACTCCCTTTTAATTAGATACATAGCTGAATAGATAGATAGATAGATAGGACGGAAGAAAGGATGGATGGATGGACGAAGAGAAATAGGAAGGAAGGAAGGAAAGAAGGATGGATGGATGACTAGATAGATAGATAGAAAAATAGAAAGGAAGAAAGGATGGATGAACAGACAGACAGACAGATAGATAGATAGATAGATATTTTAATCCCAGAAAGAAAATCACAAAATGGCACTGTGATTAGACACATCCAGAGTGGGAGTATTTTATGTTACATGGCCTTTAACAGATGCTGTTTAAACTACAGTTAATGTAATATATTGATTACAATAGCATGAGTGAGATTCATCATTATGTTTCCTAATCGTTAATGCGACAGCTACAGTTTAGGCATTTGGCCTGTGGGCGGTAAGAAGTAATTAGTAAAACAGTTTGTTCACAATACAAAAACAGCTAAATAAATATTTAAATGAACTTGTTTATGAACAGTTCTGGTGTGTTTATGCTACAATATATCCTCTAAGGAATTATATAAGTCGCGTTATGAGGTTAATAAGGACGGTTTGTAGCTGACTTTTGGTTTTATTTCAAATTTAATTCAAAAACAACTGACAAAATTGTGGACAAAACTGTCGTTGCATTTGGTGTACTTATGTCACACTTTGATCTATTACTTTATTAATTTTACCTTCAATGATCCGAGTCGTCCTAGCCTAAGCAGGGAGGTCGCCATCTTTGTGCTCCTGATATTATTGTACGTGCAGAAAAACGAACTTCATGTGAAGCGTTCCGGGAATCACAAAGATGATTTATTTCTTATTTCAGACGACGTTTTTTCTATCGTCACCCAAAATCTAATGGTTTTTAATTTAATGGTTTTTACCACAACGGCTAAGACATTACAAATTTACATTTACAAATGTCGCTATAAGAAACAGAATATTAGTAATCGGAATATACACTCAGTGGCCACCATAGTAGGTAGACTATATATTATAGCTGAAATAATGGTACAGTTTATTAAATAAAAGTACCATGTAGGTGCACTATGTGCACATTTACAGACTGTAGTCAGACACTAACAAGTGAATCAAGTACAAAACGCCTTACTGTCAGATTGAGAAACAGTTGGTCACCTAAAATATCCAGCTAACACTTGTCCTGTGGTCAGAAACTGGGTTAGAAGAAGATTTACACATACTGTGCAGTGGGAAAAGATGAGCTAGTCTCTAACTGTACACTAACTCTAAGTGAAAAATCCAGCTTGGCCTGACCAGCTACCAAGTTGCCAAAACACGGGCCGAGCTGGTCAAACTGGTAGACCATCTTTATCAACTAGTAAGTGCTGGAAGCGGGAAAGAGTTCCTGAATTTCTGTTACTAATACAACATTGTAGACAAGTTGTTTTAAGACAAGTATGCCCCTGTAAGGCAGTTATACATTTTCAAACATTTATTGGTAATATGGAAGCTGGAAAATAACTTACTAGATGGCAAAGATGATGTATAGGCTTGACCAGTTCAGCCGTGTTTTGTCTAGCTGTTAGCTTGTCAGACCAAGCCATATTTTTCAGCAGAAGATGTGTGTATTAAAAAGAAAAGTCCACCCTGAAACACATAAAATTTGTATTGATTTGTATTTATGCAATTCTGGTGTTAATTAGTTGGTTGGTGCTGTATATTCATTATCCCCATGCGAATTATTGGTTGTGAAGCAAGAGCTTCTTTTCTCACTCATCATTTTCCAGTGATGTTCAAAGTCATCCATCCATCATTTTCTGTACCGCTTATCCTACACACGGTCACAGGGAGCTTGGAGCCTATCCCAGGGAACTCTGGGCACACCCCGGACAGGGTGCCAACCCATCACAGGGCACAATCACACACCCATTCACACACTGTGGACAATTTAGAAATGCCAATCAGCCTACAACATGTCTTTGGACTCGGGGAGGAAACCAGAGTACCCAGTGGAAATCCCAGAAGAACGGGGAGAAAATGCAAGCTCCATGTACACAGGGCAGAAGTAGGATTCAAACTACTAACCTGTGAGGCAAACATGCTAACCACTAAGCCACCGCCCCCCCCTTCAAAGTCATATTATTGAGAAATCAATCATTGACAGCATTGAATGCAATACAGCTATATGACCTAGTTGCACTGAGTTATGGTCCGTTCACCTAGAGGTCACAACTTGTAATTCCCGCCAACCTCCAACCAGGAAAGCCAAAGAAAATGTCCCATCAACTTGAAATTCCTACTCATCAACTTGGGGTAGTCTTCTCAACTCCTTCCCTGCTTATGGAGTGACATCAAATTAACATGGCTGTGCACAGCATCAGAAATACTGTAAACAAAGTAGCACTTCTTACTTTTAAATGAGTTATGCTGTATATATAAGTATATGCTTTAGATCAATCAACATACAGAAATATTCGCTTGTTAAATCTATACATTGAATATACAGTTTGTTGTTTGGGGAGGAAAAAATACACCACTCATCACAGTTAGCTGGCTAGCTTGTTGCTAACAAAAGACAAACATGGAAGCATCCATGTTCTTTTTTACACTTTGCATGTCACTTTGTATGTTCGCCGAGGTCGAAAACAATGTCATCCGGACCTGCGAATTACCACTTACAAGGCAAGTCAAATGCAACATAAATCTACTGCACTATCAGCAGGTAGTCGAATGGCATTGTGGGTAATATAGGAAACCAAAGTGAAAATAGATCAACATGTTGATGTAAGAAGTCAACTCAGACTTTCACTACAAAATAAATGTTGGACTCCACTGAAGATAATAATTATAAGAATTAATATGCAAGTGTTTCAGGGTGGATTTTAGCTTTAAGTGGCAAGTAAGTAACAGAAATTCAGTTGCACTCATACCAGAACAATGCACACACTATTTCAGTGTCACTTCTTTGGTCCACCAACCAAATAATATCTGGTCAGTTGTGGTCCCTTTTCATTGACGGAAAGGGTAAAGCGTGTGCACAAATTGTTGCAACAGATGGGCTACAGTCAGTAATTGAATATACCTACAAAGTCCTGTATATGGTCTATGTACTGTATCTGACAAAATGGACACTGAATATATTATTAATTTATAATAGAAGTGTATAAGCTAGGTGTACATACTAAAGTGGACACTAAGTGTATTGTATTCTAGGTCTATTGCTTTCAATTTAAAAAAATATCTTGTTTACTTCAAAATAAATTAATCTATTCACAAATGTTAATAGTGGTGGCTCAATGGTTAAGGATCTGGATTACCGAGCCCCTGAGCACGGCCCTTAACCATCTCTGGTCTCGGGGCGCTGTATCATGGCTGACCCTGAGCTCTGACCCCCAACTTCCCAACAAGCTGGAATATGCGAAGAAAACAATTTCACTGTGCTGTAATATGTATATGACAAATAAAGACTTCTTCTTCTTAATATGAAGCAAATCTGAAGATCTGACCATTTCAATGCACCGAAGGATCTATGGGAACCTTAAGCAAATCAAACTATTATTACACTAGGTAATGAAAATGAAAGAAGAAAACTTTGGGGAACATCAGAAAAAAAATTTATTTTCCATGAATTTTCAGTAGAGATCCACAACCAGGTCAGACACACAGAAAAAACATACACACATGGATATATTTATTCATTTCTTTCTCTACTCATAGAAACCTAGCAAAAATGCAGAAAATTACAGCGTGTAGATACATATAATTTTTCAGAGCTATTAAATAATGTCCTCCCAACCTATAATTCGATACATGTAGAAATAGATGCTTTGCATCTGAATGTTGAAAAGGTTTCACAGTCTCATAAAAATATATGGCAAAAAAAGAACAACCAAGGTCATCGTATTTGTCCCAGGCTGAGGCACGGTTGTTTACTTGGGAGACACTTCATCTAGCTTTGGTTCTGTAACAAAGAAAAAGTCTTACGTGATTAAAGTCATTGAAGTCTTACGTGACAGATACTGGGCTCAGGCTTGCTACTAAATTTAGAAATAGATTGTCACACTTGATCACTTGACTGGTAGCTTTGCGTTCATATTTATTTCATGCTTAGCTGATCCTCCTAAAAAATACAACCAATATGATTGCATCATTTAGTAAAGATGTAAAAAGTTAAACTTAAAGGCTATGTAAAATCATACATAAATTACATTATAAATACTCACCAACTGCAATGCACTTTATTAGCTCTTGTATTATATAATTTAAAAATTTTACATGGATCATAGTGATCAGCATTGGTGGACAGTAATGAAGTACATGCATTTCATTACTGTACTGAAGTACTTTTTTCAAGTATCTGTACTTTATTAAAGTATTTCATTTTTGCAGACTTCATACTTTTGCTCAACTACATCTCAAAGCAAAAAAATCCTCATTTTACTCCATATCCTACTGTTATTTATCACTCTGAAGTAGGAAAAATAATAGATTGGCTAAAATGTCTGAATACAACACACTTTCAAATTGAAGCAAACCAAACAGCTTGCTTTTAATTTCCCGCTAAAATGTGCTATTTAAAAAAAAAAAAAAAAAAAAAAAAAAAAAAAAAAAAAAAAAAAAAAAAAAAAGTACTCATCTATAAATACAGAGATGAAATGCATATATTTCTGACAGCTCTCTTCTTTCTCTGATGCATGTTGCAGCTAATTTTGAGTTTTCCATCTTACAGATGTGTACTTTGTTCTGTTTTATTGATTTTTTGGGTAGCGCATTTCAGCAGGAATACATGTCACTGGATGCCACTGTAAATAGCCAAAAAATAAAATGAAGGTTTTTTTGCTTTGAAATGTAGTGGAGCAAAAGTATGAAGTGTGCAAAAATGAAATACTAATACTAAAGTACAGATACTTGGAAAAAAAGTACTTCAGTACAGTAATGAAATGCATGTACTTCGTTACTGTCCACCAATGCTGATCACTATGATCCACGTAAAAATTACATAATAAAAAAGCTAATAAAGGATTATTTTAACTTCACAAGTTAAAATACACAAAAATATTTAGCTCAGAATGGCTTTATAGAACTAAGTTTACAAGAGTAGCCTACTTGAATAAGAAGACAATTTATTTAAAATCCACAATTTCATAATTGACAGGTTCATTCACGTCCTGCATTAGACAGGTATACTCTTGTTTTGTTCTGCAGTCAGAGAGGTCTCTAGAAACTGATCATCAAAATAATAGAACTAAAATAAGTCAGCACTTAAGTAGCTAAATTAACATTCGACACATATGTACAATAAAAAATTCAAGTACTTTTGTACTTTAACTCAAGCCGAAATGTAAATAGAAGATTTCTATTTTTATTCAAGTAACACGTTACCAAAGGTATCTCCTCTTTTACACAAGTACAGGATTTCTGTATTTTGTCCACCACTGGTGATAAGTAACACAAGCCCACATCACCTTAAGTGGAGATTTAACACATAACATGGTCATTAAAATGGCTGCTGACATTTGCTATTAGTTTTAAATCATGTCTCCACATCCCAGCTGTCACTTATATCTGCCTTTGCAACTACTTTATTCTATTACAAATAAAAATAAAGACATAACATATACAAACATTTCACACGCAGTAAATGCCATCAATACAAGTTTGTATTTAGAGAATAAAAAACATGTTCTGGTTATAATTTCATATGTTATACTATTATAAGAGTTATAAGGTCTATATGCTTGCTAGGTTTGCGTGTGCTTAATCGTTAACTTTTGCTCACTACTTTACTCGCATGGTTGATCAAACTGTATGAGCTCATTCACGCGAGAACATAGTTTGAATAAAAGCTGAGTGAATGGGATGAGCAATTAGCTTGGGGCTATTGCTGCTAAATCTTATGTAAGGTTCACCCAGGATTAGGTCCACCTACTTTATATTGAAAGGGGAGAAATTCTGGTGAAGTAAACACCCAATAACACAATTTATTCATACACTGTATATGCAAACTGCATCCCAAGATCAATGTTTTTTGTGAGTGTCCATTTGCATATGACTAATACCAATACAGCAAAGCTCAGTTATGGTAGTTATAATAAACCTTTGACCCACCAGGGAAATTAAACTCTGGGAATGATTCCAGGTCTCCACCACCATATAACCTTTGTAGTTTGGTGATTTCCTCAGCCAGGGCCTTGTGGTATTCAGGACCTGCGTCAACTAGACCACCAGTTCCCCTGATGATACAGGAGGAAGCAGTTTTATACACACACACACACTGACTGAACAATCACTGCCAAACAGCAGTGAAAAGTTCATTTACAGTTATTTTAATTCACAAATAATGTGATAATGAGTTCATATGGTTATAAAACACTTACGTGCTCATTGAGGAATAGCTGCGAATGGAATCCAAGAAGAGTTTCTGAATAGGGTCCAAACCAGCTAACAGCCAAAGAGAAAATAACAATTATCACATATTCTTACATACACAGGACAGTTCTTGCATATGCATACTGTATATCTCATATATATGATATATTGTATGTTCATGCCTTTGAATATCAAAACAAACTTAGTGAAGACTTAAGGCCTGATTCCCCAAAAGCCAGTATAGTTTAAAAACAGTTAGAGAGTGACATTCAAGATTTTTCAAGCTTTTTCTCCAGATTTCTGGCTACTTTATTTTTGCTATATTTTAAAGAGGATTAACTGTATTGGAAAACGTTTAATATGCAATAGGGAGCCTGCTTTATTACAGAAAATAAGGGAAAGTCAATGGACATTGAACCTAGTGTCCTGGCATATATTATTCTTACAGAACATCCATACTTAAAAAAAAAAAAAATTCTAAATTTCTGCATTTTTCCAAGTCTTGAATGAGAATGGAATGAGATACAATTTAAATCCCATACTTTCCTTACTTTAACAACATAGCCAACTACTTTACAGTGATATGTATAAGTTCTGTGCTATTGGCTGGAAGATCGAGAGTTCAAATCTCAGCGCTGCCAGAGAGTGTCAGAGCCTGTGAAGCCTTTGAACAAGGATGTTATAGATGTTGGATTGTATTCTGCTTATAAATAGATTTGGATAAAAGAAACATCTACAAAAGTACTGAAATGTATGAGATTTTCCTGCTTTTGGGGAAGCGCAGCCAGCTAATGTCATTTTCATCTTTCCCACATATACCTCCATACAGATGGAAAGAGGATAAATTATTACTTATTGATATCATGCACAACTCCCCAGAAAGTACAGTGAGTCACAGCATGTCAAAGAGTGAGCAAAGAAGAAAGAGGACCAGTGTATTCTAAAACCAAAACCTCCATATTAAATATTTTTGCATGTAGCATCAAATCCAAGATGATAAGCAACATGCAATATTTTCCAACACATGAATTCGTTGCCATTTTAATCTTAACATTAGCTTTGACAAGAAAGGGGAAAAAAGGAAAAATTCAGTTTTACCTTTTTTTTTTTTTTTTTTTAACTTTGGCACTAATGAATGAAAGGCCACTTAGCTTAACGTTACAAATGCAAAACAATAATATGTGTACTTGTCAGTGTGAACAATAATTTACAACTGCATTTGCAAGGACTGGCGAATGCAAAAATGAAAGCACAGAAACAAGCAGAACATAAATAGCAAGGAAAGAAAAGACAGGAAAGTTAGGAAGGTTAAAGGGTACCACATGTCATGAAGCAAACCTAAAGAGAAAACAAAATTAAAAAAGTAAAGCAGATAAGTGCAAGATTTGATGGAAGTCAGTGATCACGGATGCAGTGAGGATTCATGCACTGTAACCAAAGACTGAATGCAACACTGTAGTGAGAAATAGTGAGTTACAAGCAAACACCAATAAAGTAGAAGTACACATGCATGATGTGACTGGGACTGTGAATGTGACTGGGACTGACTAGACATATTCATCACCCAAGCCAGGACATGGGCAGAAGCACCGTCCACTGTTAGAAAAATGTCTTCTAGTAGAAACTAGGGTTGTTACAGTGTCACGGTTTCACGGTTAGTCACAGTGAATGAGGAGATGGTTACCTCACCACTGACTGTTTCAATAAACTGATTAAATTGCATTTCCATCTTTTTTTTTTTGGTCAGCACACCGCTTTTACTGACAGTGAGCCCCATTTATCAAGCTGGATAAGAATGGATTTTTTTTTTGGTAAATTGTTCATAGGAGCATTGACACAAAAAAATTTGTTATTCATGAAAATCCCGTAATTATGGAAAACATTAATATCCTACTCATGCTCCTGGGTGTGTGTAAATTTACGCTGTTAAATAATACTTATTTTTATTGGTATAGATGGGAGTCAAAACCACTTTCACTTCTACCTCAGAGAAGGTAATTTTTGCCGTTTACTCGTCATTTCAGCTGTTTAAGCTTTACCTTTTATAGAGTTTTGTGGGCGTCAGCAAATGCAAATCAGCTGTGCCATGCAAATAGGTGACTGGCATTCATCAACATACATAGGAGAGTGCGAATAAAATCTGAAACATTTGTAAATCCGGAGGAAATGTTTAGTACGGTTTGTCTTATGAAAAACATTTACTAAAAGACTGATGAATGGGGCCTAATGTAAAAGATTTTATGGAAATGTCATTCTCAAAAATATCTTTTGGTAAATACTACATTACATTCTGTTGGGAAAGAGGTTTTTTGCCTTTTCTTCGGGATAAAGGCACTCCAGGAAGTGCTCTTTTCTCTCGTCTCCCACCAAAATCAAAGCAAAATCAAGTACTGGCCAAGCTTAAAATGTAGAATGATAAAATACACTTGTCTTAAAAAGTTTAAAAACACTTGTCTTGTAACTTAACTTGTGTAAAGCTTATATACATGTTATAGTCATGTGACCTATTAAAGATCAAGTGCAACTTAAGCAGCCACATGCACTACAACGAGACATCGTCTACCAACATTACTTAACAGACATATGTCTGGAAATCCTATCCTGCAGAAAGAACAACAATTCAGGGATTTGATCTTTTTGTTTCTATTTTGTTACATATGCAAAGATGCGCCAAGAGACTTTTGTACAAAGAATTCATAATAAATATTACCTTTACTTTTACATTTTAAATGGTCAGTTAATACTGTGGTACCGTGAAACTGTGATATTTGTAGACTAGGTTATCATACCGTGACAATTTCAAACCGTAACACCCCTTCATGTTCGAATACAGCATACAAATTATGAAATTATCTTTAAACCTTGGGCAGACGTAGGCTGCTGTCCATTCGAGTGGTTTAAGTCTACATGGCTGCAGTGACACTACTGAGCTGTGGTGGTAGTACTGGTAATGCACAACTAAAAGCTTTACATAAAGACAAGCATTTTTGTTTTTCAAATTTGGGTATCTAAGGTTAACCACTTTCAAGTTCTGTGTAGCACTGCCTTAAATGAAGTAAAACATGCCTATTCATTTATAACAGAATCCAGTAAGTATACAGAGAAGTAGTTAAGAGAGGTGGTGATGGTGGTGTATACCCTCAGGTGCTTCCACTTCGACAGGAGCTTCTGCTGCATCTGTGATCACAGTGGCAATATCATCCTGCTTTTCTGCAGGGGCGGCTTCACTGATAACTTCAGCTACAGTTTCAGCAATCACTTCCACTACTTCTGCAACAGCTTCGACAGGGACAGTTTCTGCAATGACTTCAGTTACTGCTTCAGCAGCAGCTTCTATGACAGTCTCAACAACAGATTCTGTAACTGGGGAAGCATCAGTTTCTAGAGAAGGTGCAGCTTCAGCTGCAATTTCTGTGGGGGTTGTTTCAGCAGTAACCTCTGGGGCAACTTCTGTGGAGCCTGCTTCAGCTGCAACTTCTGGGGCAACTTCTGTAGGGGCTGCTTCAGTTGTAACTTCTGGGACAACTTCTGTAGGGGTCGCTTCTGCCATAACTTCAGGAGCAATTTCTGTGGGGGCTGCTTCAGCTGTAACTTCTGGGACAATGTCTGTGGGGGGTGCTTCAACTGCAGCCTCTGACGCAACTGCAGTGGTGGTCGTTTCAGCTGTAACTTCTGGGGTAGCTTCTGGGGCAACTCCTGTGGTGGTTGCTTCAGCTGTAACTTCTGTAGGGGCTGCATCAACTACAGCTTCTGAGATAACTGCAGCAGGGATTGCTTCAGCTGTAACTTCTGGAGCAACTTCTGTAGGGGCTGCATCAACTGCAGCTTCTGAGATAACTGCAGCAGGGGTTGCTTCAGCTGTAACTTCTCGGGCAACTTCTGTAGGGGCTGCATCGACTGCAGCTTCTGAGATAACTGCAGCAGGGATTGCTTCAGCTGTAACTTCTGGGGCAACTTCTGTAGGGGCTGCATCGACTGCAGCTTCTGAGATAACTGCAGCAACGGTTGCTTCAGCTGTAACTTCTCGGGCAACTTCTGCAGGGGCTGCATCAACTGCAGCTTCTAAGATAACTGTAGCAGGGGTTGCTTCAGCTGTAACTTCTGGAGCAACTTCTGCAGGAGCTGCCTGAGCTGTGACTTCTGCAGCAACTTCTTCAGGGACTGCTTCAAGGACAGGTGCAGTTTCAGTAACAGGACCAACTTCTTCTGGGGTAGCTTCTGCAATGGGTATGGCTTCAGCTGCAGAAGCAGTGGCCGGGGTTTCTGCAACAGGTGTGGTTTCAGCTACAGGGACAGCAGCTTCAGCAGTGGGTGCAACTTCAATAATGCATGCAGCACTTGGTGAAGTTTCTGCTGCAGGTAAAGTTTCGCTCACAGCTTCAGTAACAGGGGAAGCGACTTCTGTTGCAGCTTCAGCAACAGACGCAGTTTCGGCTATGACCTCTGCAACTGGTGCTGCAGCTTCTACAGCAGGTTGAGCAGCAGCGACTTCAACGATAGGTGTGGTTTCCACTGCAGCTGGACAGACCTCTGCAACAGGTGAAGTTTCACTTGGTGCAGGGGCAGTAATGGCTTCAGCAGTAGGGGCTTTCTTAGGAATGGCTGCAGCAGTTGCAGACACAGCTCCCGCAGCAGTGGCAGCAGCTGCAGCAACAGCAGCGGGTGTTACAACCTCCTTGGCGACTCCTGGGTAGGATTTGTGTTGGATAAGTTTTTCTATATCAAAGTATGTTTTTGCTGTGGACTTTTCTGTGACAGAAAGGAAGGAGGGCAAACATATAAAGATTTATTGAATATCTTCATGCCTTGCATTGTCTGGATTTGACCACTGAAAACCACTAGACAAGCAACTTATTTAGTACCTTCAACAAAAAGTGATTAGATAAAGTGTTGGTGCAATTTTTTAACAATACAGGAGAGATACATTATGCAAGGGTTGTCAATGTTTGCCATGACTGTTTATGTCATGGTGACCAGGCTTGATTTCACAAAAAAAAAAAAAACAATTAAAAAAAACTATGGCTAAACCTGTAACTTGCTCTCCATACCCAGCCAACTCCAGCTCATGTTTTTCAATTTGAGTCTGTTTGGACCAAGAGTTCAGTAATCTTGGTTGAGTGTGAAAACTATTTTCAACCCTGTGGTACAAACCCTCCAGTGACCAGTAACCTCATGTGCAGACCAGGGGCTGGGTAGCATGTAATGTGATTGGTGAAACTGCCTATTTCAAGTTTAACAATGGTAGTAAAATGCATGTCAAAATGCATTCATCTAGAAAACAATCGATCAGATTTGCATCTGAATTTTCAGTATACTCTATAACCATGCATCTTTAACTGAAAAGTCTACACCTGAACTTATGATCAGTGTTGAGCAAATAAAACAGTAAATAAAAATAGTAAATAAAACATGACAAGACATGCTACTATAGAAAACTAGTCGATGACAGGGTGGAGTGGCAACCTGAAGGAAAGTTACTCTTAGTACCCTAAAAGTGATTATTTAGCTACAACAGCAAGTCCCGAAGTGTTTTATTCTTCTTATGCCTCAGCAATTTGCCAACAATTAATTTTTTTATTTATATATACTTTTATATATAATGTGATGGAACATTAAAAAACATCATGCAACTGATCAACTGAAAGGCTGAAATTCTGGAAAGCAAGAAATCCATCATAAACTACATCACGGGCAATGGCCAAAATATCAATTACTGAAAACAGTGGAATGTATATAATACAAAATATCTTAATTAAAAAAAAAATCATACACTGAATGGTCATAAGGGAGATTAATAAATCATATCAAAGTGTGATATCAGCATTAATCAGCAAAGATGATAGAGTCACATAGAACTTGTGATATTCTTGCAATTACTGCAGATTCTGATCTATTATTATAATCATGCAGAGGATTGATCTTACATTGATCTCAAAAGCACTGAAAACCATAGGAATGAGGTATTGACCTTATCTTGACCTCCATGAGCCTTAATTTAGGTCTTAGGTTAGCTTCAAAGTGTCACCTTCTGGACAGATCACTGAAAAAAATCAACACTGTGGCGCTAAAGGCTTTTCTTAAGATCATTTCCAATGAGTGACTGATCTGAGTGATTAAACCAGATTTGTCCTGCATTACCATTTCGTTCTTTATTCAGATGTTGTTTTTATCAGCTGTTCAGAGAAAACTGTGGCAATATTCTTAGTCCTGGTGTTGGTTACAGATCATTCTGGTGATGTCAGATGGACAAGGCTTTCCACTCTTAGGAACACACAACGCAACCTAATACTATCTGAGCTATTCACAGGAGCTGCCTATGAACGGTATGTACAATAGACTGGTTTGTGGACATGGTATGCCATTTTAAGTGATCGTCATACTGTAGAACACATACAAACACCTATTTTTGGCATTGTACAACATAAGAGTCCCTGAATAAGGCTCATACATTATGTTCCTATTGTGGAATAATACTGCTTTGGTTTTCTTTCTTAAAAATGATCTCTTGGACCATGTTTTTGCAATATGTTAAAAAACTTTATTATATGAATAAAATTCTACTCACAATCTTTAAAGCAATGTGCCACTATAATGCATTTCCCATTGTTGTAAAATGGTTTATGTGATCAGAGATAAAACTACTCATCTGACACAATTTTTCAGTGAAAACTCTTTAACCTAGATTTCTGTTAAAGCCTTTAACCAATTAGTTACCCAAAACAGGTCTTTAGCAGATCTTCATTTCTTTTCTTTGAATGGATTTTCCATTTCTTGTCTGTAAGGGGTGTTTCTTCAAGCAACATGGTTGTAAGTTTTTGAATTTATGAAGTGAATCCATCTCCCGAACTATGCTAGATGCGAACCTAAATCAGATGTTCATTTAGATTAAGACACAATTGCTATTTTATTTGCCACGTCAATTAAAAATGCTGGTACCACCCTTTGAATATACTGTTAACATATGCACTATATGGCCAAAAGTTGGGGCACCTGGGGCACCTGACCATCACACCCATATGAGGTTCTTCCCCAAACTGTTGCCAGAAAGTTGGAAGCACACGATTGTATAGAATGTCTTTGTATGTTGTAGCATTACAGTTTCACTTCACTGGAACTAAGAGGCCCAAACCTGTTCCAGCATGACAGTGTCCCTGTGCACAAAGCGAGCTCCATGAAGACATGGTCTGCCAAGGCTGGAGTAGAAGAACTCGAGTGTCCTGCACAGAGCCCTGACCTCAACCCCACTGAACACCTTCTCGCCCAAAATCAGTGTCTGATCTCACTAATCCTCTTGTGGCTGAATGAGCAAATCCCCATAGCCCTGCTCCAAAATCTAGTGGAAAGCCTTCCCAGAAGAGTGGAGGTTTTTATAACTGCAAAGGGGACTATATCTGGAATGGGATTTTCAACAAGCACATATGAGTGTGACGGTCAGGTCTCCACAAACCTTTGGCTTTATAGTGTATGTGTGATCCAACTGTTGTAAGCTCAAGACATAAAGAATAAAACATTGTATTCTTTGTAATTACCTTTGTTGGACTTTTTGGACTTCTTGCCCTCCCCAGATTTTGAACTGAGAGCAACTGCTGGGGCTTTTTGTAATGCATTCAAGCTCTCTGCCTGCAGGGCCTAATAAAAGAAAGGAAATTAGCCACTATACTGTATTCCAGTTCATAACTCTGCACATTTTTTTGTTTTTGATCTATATTCAAGCATCTCGGATTTGCAATGAAAATGTCAATGAGATTAAAGTGAAGACAATCCGCTTTATGTGAATTGCATTTATTTTGCACTTGAGTGAAAAAGTTTGCATCTCCATGGTTTTGGGTGGGAAAAGTGGCAAATTTACCTCTGTTTTACAATTTATTAGCAAGTATTTCAAGAAGTTAAAACTGAGGACAGACCAATCCCACTGTTTCCATTTTTGAAACAATACTGATAACAGATCCTTGATACTGGACTATACTCATATTGACATTCACCCACTTGCTACAAGCTTCTGTCACCAAATAATGTGAAACATTAGAGGGGTGAAAACACAAGTTACGCAATGCATTCAGGTGTGTTGTGTTAGTCAACATAACATATCGATGTCATATTAGACCTGGTCTGATACTGGTCCAGTGTTTCAAGCCAGTTTATTGTCCCTCAATCTGGTATCGGATTAGTGCATCTGTGTTGAAAATTAAACATGGATGTATACTGCAACAAGACAAACATTCCAACAGAACAAGAACCAAATGGAAAAAAGGGTTTTGGCATCAAGACCTGGTCTGTGATGCTGTGTATCTGCATCAGGGCTAATATTGGTGTAAAATGGGATTTTCTGTTCCAATTCACTGAACAGTTTATGCCATGAAAGTGTGTGGTGCTGACTGACAACACAACTGCCTTGAACAGAGGACACGGCTCATCTTAAATGATGTTGCCATCTCCTCTCTGATGTTTTGTAGAGGTTTGCTGACATAAGGCTCTAACGTTTCAAGATCAGATCAGTATCAATGATCAATCAGTATTGATGATACTTTCCTTCAGTATTGATATTGTATCTAAAATACAGAACGTGGGATCAACGTGTCCCTACTCTGTTAGAAAATCAAGAGTTCTTCAGGTGTCTCTCTGGGGGAGTCCTAAAACAGAGTGATTTCCTTTCAAGTAAATCCATTTAGGAAGCCAAACCCCCCCCCCCCAAAAAAACCCAGAAATGCATAAGTATTCACCCCCTTCAGCTTTCCCTCACTGTGTAGTGTTACAACCTGGAAATAAATTAGACTTAATTGTGATTTTGTCATGAATCTACACAAAATAGCCCATAATATGGAAGTCAGAGAGAAATCAATATACTTTGCAAAATTATTTACAAATAAAAAAATGTAAACGTTGTGATTGCATAAGTATTCGCCCCCATCCTCTGCCATGAAACCCCTAAATTAGTTCTGGCGTAGCGATGAGTTGCCATTAGTACTCACAGAATTAGTGCAATCAAAGTGTTGTCAAGAAATATTTATATCAGATGTAGAAAAAAAAGATTTTGAACTGTGATTATATGACTATTAATATCTTTACATACATTACTGGACAATTTTATTATCTATAACAACAAACAAATATTCTGTTCATGCAACCTACCACACTACATATCTTGGCTGAAATAAATGTATTTCCTAATTTGCTCCTAAGTGTGTGCACTTAACCGAATACACACTTTTCACCATGAGTGAAACTGACACGAAGCTGAGGAACACGTGGTCACGTGACCTGTGCTTGGACATTATGTACCAGCTATAGAGCACAGCATGTTCCTATAGGATCCAAACTTTGGTTTCTGGCATGGAAATGCATTAAATATAGCAACCTGAGTGCTATTCAGAGAGTTACTTAACATCAGCTGAAACTATTCACTTCCCAGCTTTATGAATGAACACAATGTTCCTGCTATTAATGGATCAATATACTGTAGACTATAGTGAATGTATAGCTGCAACTTACAGACATAAGTCATGATGTGGTTAAAAAAGAAAGAAAAAAAACCTTCTTTTTACATAAAAAAATACATTTTAAAATCTGAATTTTTGAGATCTTAATTTTATAAATCTCAGTTCAAGCCAATTATATTCAAATATCAAGGGCTCAAAGTGGTTTTTTTCTTCATTAAGATTAGTTCAAGTGTAAGATAGAGTAAGATATGTTATGAGAATATTATGATCAATTTGATTTAATTCACTCTTTTAGTTTGTTAAAGCAAATTATGGTGTACAAACCCATGCACTTATTGGTGCTTATTTTTCTCACTATGCATCAAAATGTGTTCAGATTAAATGCAACAAAAATAAAAACAAAAATGTCGTTGTTGTTGTTGCTGTTGTTACTATTATTATTATTATTATTATTATTATTATTATTATTTACCTTTAGAGATCCCAGTCGTCCAATTCTGAGCAAGGAAGCCGCCATGTTCGCTCTTTAAACTCTCTTCCTGTGGAAAATAAACATGACTCTTGTAGTTTAATATCCTTCTCTGCAAAAGAAACTTTGAATAACATGAAACTTGGGCATCTTCTTGTTAAATCCGCAGCTGCAGTGTGTTTGCGTCTTATTAGTGGCAGTTCCAGCACTTCCCATGCCAGAGAACAGGATTCTGCAGATCAGTAGTGAAATATATTCTGTAACTTTTAAACTGCATGCAGTATAGCATTTAACCCTGTCATAAAGTGGACTGCATGATCCCAAGCTGCACTCTCTTCAGCTCATCTGTGTATGCTTTTTATACAACTGCTCTTATGGAGTTTAGTCTAGAGCATAAAAGTGTTTACCTTGCAAAATGAGGAGGGAAAAAACATCAAACCAGGTCAAAGCTTCAGCTGAAATCCCCCTAACAGAAGCTGAAGTCTTTTTAAAAATGCCCAGATCAAATGCAGGAAAATTCAGAGCAAAGAGTTAACTCGACACGCCCCTGTGCCTGGAGTGCACACACTGAGAAAACGCCCCCATCCTGCTTCACTCCACCCATCTTCCCTCATTTTCTCCTTCCTTTCCCCTTTTCCATGCTTTTTTTTATTATTATTATTCAAGCAAAACTGCTCATGCAATTCATTAATAATCCCCTCGGATCAATGTTCTACAATGCAGTCTGCTTTTTATTTTAAAGAGAAGCACAATCATTTATATATGTAGGTGTTTATTTTATTATATTAAGTACAACCCAGAGGATGAGGTACAGGGTTGCCAGATCGGTATGACAAGTGCAATCTCAAAATACTATGCATAAATATACTGCTGTTTTAAAACGCTCTTACCATACATATTTCTTGGCACCAAGGACCTAATCTGGTCTCTGCATGCCTAATAACATATACTATCGTCATAAATAAAGTATAATTAGACTATAATAATTAGACAAGTCCTTTGATATGCATCATATATTTATTGTAAAAGAATATTTTGTTTGGTTTACATTTCAAACCATTACATTACCTTTTTACCAGTTAATTTATTCTACTATATTTTTATTGTAATCACATTACAGCAGCTTATGCATCTACTTTGCATTAAAAATATATATTTTGCTTAATTATTTGACTTGCAGAAGATGAATATAGTTTCTTTACAGATGTTTATTTAACATTTATGGAAGGAGACTCCAACGTCAGAGCTTTGTAACAGTCAGCAAGGCCCCTGTCCACACAGATAAGGATATTTTGGTAAACATATTTCTTCCCCTCCATTTTTCCATTTTCAAAAAGATTCTCATCTACATGAACATTTTCTTTAAAATATCCACATTCATAGAGGGGATAATGGTAGCTCAGTGGTTAAGATGTTAGCCTACTGATTAGAAGGTCACGAGTTCAAACCCCAGCACCAGCACAACCAAGCTACCACCACCACCAGGCCCCCAAGCCCCCCCACCCCCAACCGTTCCTCTGTATAAATGAGATAAATGTAAATCACTCTGGATAAGGACATCTACCAAATGCCTTAAAAATTTAAATGAAAACATAAGGACATTTTGAAACCACTTACATGAGCATGCCAGCTACTTAGTTGGCAATAGTATTTCATTCTATCTGTAGCTGTATTATTATATGTAGTCTTGATGAATGACTTGCAAGTAAAAAATTCAGATGACTCAAGAAAAACATTAAGAGCATGAATAACATATTGAGTGGTAGAGAAAGCAAAATGTTGAAAAATGGTCAAAAGCTCATTCTTCAGTAACTGCTTTATCCTGGACAGGAACGGCTCTAAAATGAAAAATGACAAACAGAAGGATTCATATGTGTGAACTGGCAGTGAGGTGGAACAACTGCTTAATGCTAGACATAGAGCTTATCCAAAATCTCCAACAGCAGTGTGGTTTGTACCACCAGTCAGGGGTGCCTCCACATGAAGGTGTAATAATGCAGTAAAACAAAATGAATGTTGTCAAATAAGACGTTACAGATTACAGAGTACCAGCCTGATCAGCAGTCCTCATAAACTGAGTCCTAGCACATTCATAACTCACGCAAAACAGCACTGAGCATGTGCAGGTTGGTGCTGTGATGTCATCGTTTTTATAAACAGGTTTTTCCCCTCTACACGTAGAAGTTTTGAAATTTTGAAAAGCTTTGTTTTCAGTTACCAAAAATACCACTGTCATGTGGACAGGAGGCCAAAATGCAGAGAAAAAAACTATGTTTTTTAAAAAATATATCCATATATGTGTAGACAGGGTCTAGGTTTTCCTCCATGGGAAAGTCTTCAGGACAGAGGACTTATACATTCTGGGGTTTTTCTTTTTCAAGAGAGGCGGGTGAGAGAACGACTGTTAATAGCTGCTATAATGTAGTCTAAGTGATAAAATGAACTAATGTGTCTCACCGACAAACTTAAATGTAACTTTAAAAGGATCACATGCGCTATGTGTCAGTTTTTAATAAACAAATTAACAAATTGCTGTGATACAAGACGAATCAAACACTTTGAGATGTGCTGTTGTAGGAAAATAATCAGCTTCGGGATGGTAGTAGTTTACATCAGGCCACATTACACCAGACAGTCAGTGATTATTTTCCTATAACAGCATGCCCCAAATGATATCAGTGGTTCTCAAAGTGTGGTCCAGGGACCCCCAGGGGTCTGTAAATCATAGCCAGAAACTTTGTGAGTTTTTTATTTTGTTACAGTGGTAGAATTATTATAGTTATAATAATGTGTTCAGACCTAATGTGTTCTAGTGGTGGAAACTTCAGGAATAGAAAATATTATTTGACATTGTTAAATAATGTTCATTAAAATAAGTCAGTACTAATGGGGGTTCATGAAACTTATTTTACAGTTAAACGGGTTTCTGGCTGCAAAAAGTTTGAGAAGTCCTGCCTTATACAGTATAAACTCCCAACCGCCAATCAGAGTCTTCCGCTGAGAATTTACAGACCTGGCAACCTGAGTGACGTGGTAAAGGCAGTGTTGTTTTCTTCAATGCGTTTTCGACAAAACCACGCCCACTTGTACAGTCCGCTGCGCTCTGATTGGTCGGTGGTTCATTAGTTTGTTTATTTGCTTAGTCGCTAAAAAAGTAGTGACAAAACAGGTTGTATTTTTTAAAAAAGATCTATCAAAGTAAAATAAAGTGGTTTATCCCACTGTAACTTCTCTGCAAAGGTGTCAAAGTGTCTTGAATCTTTTCTCCGTTTGACTATTCAGTAGTATTCAATTCTGTTCTGATATTAATATTACTAATATTTCTGAGTGTTTATATTCTTTTAAATTTATCAGTGTGAGTTTATAAACATAAATATTAATGGCTGCACAGACTCAGAATGTATCTCTCTAATGTATATTTGAGACGTGTATGGTGACCATAGCGACCACGGACCAATCACAGCGCAAGTCATGCCATTCATATGGATGACGTGTTAATAATGCGACCGGGTTGTCCCACGTGAGTGGTAGCAATCATGGCTGCTGTGTGCTGTGCGGGAGAATGGCTGGTGATGAGCAGCTCGCATTATTTAATAGCTGTGAATATCAAAGAGAACAGGTCTGAAGTTTCATGCTGTATATTATTTCACACAGCGTCCCTTTAGATTCACGTGTGTTAGAGTAGATACTCAGTGTAGATAGAGTCTCAGTGAGAAGCGTAAAAAGGAGAGTAAAATCTGCTCGTACAAGTGGGTAATTAATTTGATTTCATCTTCCTACTGGTGATGAGCATGACTGATTTTACCAATTGGCAGAAATCATAGCAGTTCATTGTTGGTTGTAGATCCAAGTTGCGTTACTCTACTTAAACATGAAAAAGTATTGAATGTTTTTATTGAGATTTGATTAAATAATCAGTTGATCAGAGTTGAATCAGATGTTTCAGGTCAGGGACCAAAGCCACAAGCAGAAACTGGATGTCAGAGATGATCAAAGTTGTGCATGTTTTCCTAGATTAAATAGTGCATGCTGGATTATGTTGATTATCCTGTAAATAAAGGTGATTTTGTGTTTTTAATAAAGGGAACCATTTGTGTTTGACTGCACTAAAGCAGAGCCGAAACCAAAGGAAGCTGAAACTGACAAAAGGTAACTAACCACACTTGTGTTTCCAGTATGACATTGCTATTGAGGTGCCAATACTTTTGAACTCTGTTATAAATCACTGTAAGAAGTAACTGATTGGATGTTAAAATGTACCAATCATTTAATTTTCCCTTGTTTACATGATTAAAAAAATGTAATGTTAAAAAAAAACCTGTAAACAGTTAGTTTTCCATGATCTGGCAAACTTTTTTTTTTTTTTAAACACTGCTTTACTGTTTTGTTATGCAAAAAAAAAAAAACAGCAATACTATGTATCATGATAGATATAGTGTATCATGAAAATATCTGTAAGTATCACAAGCTTTATTTTCTGCTTCCATAGAATTAAATTTTACATCCTTGCATTATTCCTGATAGGAAAATTGTATAACCAGCACACAGAACCTGAACTGATTTAGCAGAATAGAGTTTATTCTCATGTTTAGCGCTTCACCCTTTACAGTGATGGTGGAGGTTCTCAGGAGAAAGGAAGTGACCAGATTCTCGCTCTCGCCTTGTCAGCATCGGGAAAGTACGCTGCTCTGACGGATGACAACAAAAGACTGATTCTGTTTCGCACCCAACCGTCATGGCAGTGCATCAGCACAAGGTATCGGCAGCCGTTCTGTATCTGAGGCGTGTGATCAGAGGATTTGGTTTAAGAGTGAATAGGGATATTTCTGCTCTTCAGGTGGGTGGTGCGCAGGTGTACCTCTCTGGTGTTCAGTCAGGCCGAGGATGAACTGTTTGTGGCGGATAAATCTGGAGATGTATATTCATTCTCTGTTCTGGAGCCACAGAAGCTGGGTGAGCTGAAGCTGGGTCATCTCTCCATGCTACTGGGCATTGTAAGTGTTTTTTTTTTTTTTTTTTTAAGGCATATTTTATTATAGTTTATTAGAACAGAGACACATTCATGCTCTGAAGATCTGCCTTCCTGTAAAGTTTTGTTCCATTCAGGATCTAATACACCTGGCTTTAATTTAACTGATCATGAAGATTTTCATTTCTTGATAAGATTTGCTAGACTTAGTAGCACCATAACAATTAAATTTTTTGCTTGGAGAAACTGTTAATATACTTTTTAAATACATTCTAGCAACCATATAGAGATATTTGCTTTTTTTTGTTTGTTTTTTGTATGGTGTTAACCTTTACTAAATCATAACACTGATATTATAACTATTCTAGATTTTTGACAAAAATCAGATTTTGGTTTTTATTGCATTTGTACCACAGCACTACTGAATTCTCAAATCTGACTGGTCAGAAGGTGTTGATTAATTTTCAGCAGTATTGACAGTAGTTCCAGCTTCGAGGACAGATGACTTTTTGTTTTGCTTCTTGAGAACGTGACAAGTTGCATTTTATTAATTTTGTATCATTTATTTGATTCTTATTAACTTCAAAAGAGGAAAAAAGGCGAAGCTGGTGAGGGAACAGCTGTTTACAGCTGCTGTAATGTAAGCCAGAGCAGGAACTACAACTATAAATGAATCAAAAACCTTGTCTTGCTTTAATAAATAAAAATTTGTAATCGTCAGTGAATTGCTGTGGTATAAGAGGAGTATAACACTTTGGGTCAAGCTGTTATAGGAAAATAATCAACTTTGGAGTGGTAACCCTATCACTGCCTTGTAACAGGCTGAATCACACCATGATATATTGATTATTTTCCTTTAGTATCATACCCCTTTTTTTTATTCTTTACATAACAGATCTATAATTTATAGATGGACAGATACAGATAGACATACAGCATTTTGTCCATTTTTTACATCCACATTGTTGTTTTGAAAGATTGTTAGAGTCTTTTTAACAACACTGCCATGAATTTAACTTTTTTCTTTCAGAAAACAGAAAGAGAATTAAATGAATTAATATTTAAAAAATTGTTGTTACATACGTTACAGAACAAAGTCTAGCACTTTAAGTGTAAAAAGCAGTGCTTGTAGTGCATCCAGACTTATCCTGAGGATATCTTGTGTGTTATTTGCTTGAATGTCCCACATTCTTTTCTTTTCTCCAGACTCTATCTCCAGATGATAAGTACATCATCACAGCAGACAGAGATGAGAAGATCAGAGTGAGCCTTTGCAGATCCCCGTACAACATCCAGGCCTTCTGTTTGGGACACACAGAGTAAGCACATAAGAGTCATTTTTTTAAATATCTTTTATCAAAAATATAATCCAATTAAGACCTGTTTTTTTAAATCCATGTAATATATGGTATGATAAATTATAGTTATTGGTTAAAGAGCTGGATTAAAAAAAAAAGCAGTAATGAATACACCGATGCACAAGCTGACTGTTTTTTCAGTTATGTACCTTTCTTGTTTTCTCTTGCAGGTTTGTCAGTGCTCTGTGTGTTCCAGCTGGACATCCTGAATGGCTCCTCTCAGGCTCAGGGGTAAGAATCAAATATTTGTTTAAACAAATGATTGAGGAAATGTCACTGGGAATTTAATCACTGTCTTGTTTTGTATTAAGAAACAGTGCCTTCTAGAAACTAAGGCAAAAACAATGTAAAAATTAAGTAGGTAACGTTGCCGCCTTACAGCTCCAGGGTCCCTGGTTCGATCCTGAGCTGGAGTTACTGTCTGTGTGGAGGTTCATGTGCTCTCCCTGTGTCTGTGTGGGTTTCCTCTGGGTTCTTCAGTAACATGTTAGTATGTGGATTGGCTAATATAAATTGCCTGTAGGTGTGAATGAGTGTGTGAATGTGTGTGCGTGGTGCCCTCTGATGTACTGGGGGTCCCATCGAGGGCGTATTCCCGCCTCACACCCTGACCAGGATAAAGCAACTGACTTGAATGAATGAATGACTGAATGAATGAACATTCTAAAATGGCCATTTTGACATGAACAGAACATAAAAACTAAAGTTATATATAACAGATATCTTTGCAGTCAAATGTATTTGAACACCTGGTTTTGTTTTATGACATTTTAATCAGCATTACATTTACATTTAAGGCATTTGGCAGACGCCCTTATCCAGAGCGACTTACATTTATCTCATTTATACAGCTGAGCAGTTGAGGGTTAAGGGCCTTGCTCAAGGGCCCAGCAGTGGCAGCGCTGGGATTTGAACTCACAAACTTCCGATCAGAAGTCCAATGCCACAGCCAAACAATAATACACAAAAGCAAATAAATCCATCCATCCATCCATTCTCTGTACCGTTTATCTTACACGTGGTCGTGGGCAGCTTGGAGCTTATCCCAGGGATCTCGGGGCACAAGGCGGGGGACACCCTGGATGGGGTGCCAACCCATTGCAGGGCACAATTGCACACACACACACCCATTCACACACTACAGACAATTTAGAGATGCGAAACAGCCTATAATGCATGTCTTTGGACTGGGGGAGGAAACCGGAGTACCAGGAGGAAACCCCTAAGCACGAGGAGAACATGCAAGCTCCAGTGCACAGGGCTGAGGAGGGAATCAAACCCCCAACCCCAGGGGTTGAGGCAGAAGTTCTAACCACTAAGCCACCGTGACCCCCGAAAAGCAAAAAAATAAGAAAAACTATTAAGCAAGTGCTCTACCAAAAGTATATTTTCCTATTTAAGTGGTTTTTTTTTTTTTTTTTTTTTTTTTGTGCATTGGCAGGACGGCACCATGAAGCTTTGGCATTATGAGTCCGGTCGGCGGTTACAGAGCATCGACCTGCAGCAGCATGGTGTTACACAGAGCTCTGATACGGACACTGAAAAGGTGAAAAAAAACATCGCTAATGACACTGCTACTGCTTACAGTGATCAACTGCACCAATACTGTCAATACCAGTACTTCAGTATGACTTTGTCCTGTTGTGATCTTTAGCCACTGAGGTTTGCCGTGAGTCGGATCATCAGCTCGCCAGACGGACGCCATGTAGCTGTGCAGTGTGAGAGGTGTGTATCGCTTTACTCAAAACATATAGGAGTATCATGCTAAATTAAATGTGTATACTAACCATAGAAACAAATATGCACACAACTGTATTTATTTGAACAGAAAAATCTAATAGTGTAAGAAAATCAGATTTTTGAAAAATAAATAAATAAATCAATCATAAGTGATCTGATAATGGGAAATCTCAAGGTCTGTGTCACTCAGTAATCAGATTTCTTTTAGTAGCATTGCTATTAGTCTAATAAAATCTTTAGATAGCGAGGTGGTAGTTCTTTTTTTTTTTTTTTTTTTTTAAGTAAATATTTATAAATTTTAAAAAAAATCTGTGTATATGTCCTAAATAACCTGATTATTTTAATTTGAGTGCCTCTGTATTTCTTATATCATAATACGACTGCTTGTTTAACATTAACTGCTGAAATCAGATCATAATCAGATTATTAGTGTGCATGAAAACACAATCCATGATGACAGATTAACCAGAATTGGTGTGCATCTGTTAACTGTAACAATTCTTTTGTCTCTATTTCATTAAAGTTTTCCCTCCATTCAGCTGTTTGCAGTAGAGGAAGGATCAGACGGACGTTTGACTCTGTCTGAGACACTCGCTCTGCCTCAAAATCCCTGGGATATGACCTTTGACCCTCAAGGTCGGCTCTGGATCTTACTGGAGAACAAGGACACAAATGTACTTCTGTACACACACACAGAGGAGCGCTGGCAGGTACGTATCTGTATATACACACACACACACACACGGTTTTCACATGCAAAACATGAAAAACCAGTAAGCTAGTTTTATATATTATTTTTTTTATACATATATATATTAATATTATTATATTAATATAATGTTAGATGTTTATTTTTCCGATGTTACTAATGGAAATGTAAGTCACATAAGTCACATTTAAAATGCATGAATGTCTCATTGATAAATAGGACATTTCTTAACAGTAGGTTGTTGTTCCATATATTAGAAATCTTTCTTTACCAAGTTTGCAAAGGTTTGACATTTTGCTATCTAAGGTCAGAGATTTTCTGTGAACAGCTGTTAACAGAATATGCTGGAAAATAATTTCCCAAAAACAGTTGGAATCCTGACACTTAACTTTTGAAGTTGGCTTGGTTACAGCATTCTGACTGTGTGTGTGTGTGTGTGTGGTGCAGAGTGAGTCAGAAAGCCCTGATCTGCATAGAGTATCAGAAACACTGCATACCCAGTGGGAGCTCTTCAAAGGTGAGGTGCATCATGGTAATGCTTTACATCAAGGTTCCCTAAACTGACATGAATTATTTTTGTTTTATATAGATTATTGTCCTATAACAACATGCCCCATTGTGTTTTACTCCTTATTTTAAAAAACAAACCATGAACTTCAGCATTAATACATTATAAGTAATATTAAAACACTGACACTTGTATTAACTGATATTTTTTATTTTATATTTATATACCAAATAAGCAAAAATTTTTTCGTTTGTTTCTATTCTTCTTTTCCATCTCAGCCTCCATCGGTGTGGAGAGTCAGTTCCATCACCTCTACAAGGTGAACTTCGACAACATGGCATCGTATTTACAGAAGAAAAAGGAACGACTGCAGCAGCAGAATCAGCAGGGAGGAAAGAAGAGAGCAGCACGGCAGTCGAACGGGGCAGCAAAGAAAAGCAAGTCGGAGAATAAAAGCGGAGATGTTTCTCAGAAATGCAGCTCGGAGAGCTAGAACCTGGGAACCTGGGAGAGACGCAGCATATTTAGGTTTTTATTAGACGGTCAGTGTATTGGTGGACATTCCTCTCCATTCAGATTTCATCCTGTATTTCACATTTATGTATTATATTTTTGGAAATGCACAAAAACTGAAAGATTGAAAATGAATTTTAAAATAAATGCTTTTTGTTTCCTGTACTGTGTGTAAAATATTTTTGGCCCTGAAGCTGAATCCAGTCACATTCAAGCACAGTTTCTTAATATTTTCCTTTTTTAACCAACAATGCAAACTGCAAATGTATAAAATATACATTAAAAATGTAATCACTGAAACTCATTGAGGATTATGTAACATTTGAATTTTAAGTTTTGAGGGTATAGTAGCACCAGTTAAAGCGAAGTGTTACAGGATTTATCCAACAGGTGGAGCTAGTGGAAAAGCTACCCATCTTGAACATTCGGGTTCAGCTCCATTATATGATGTTACTGTTCCATCCATCCATCCATCCGTTCTCTGTACCGCTTATCTTTGTCTGGTGGTTTTTTTTTATACCTAGTATACAGTGGCAGCATGTTGAACAGACCGAGTGCGCACCTGTTATAAAACAGACCAGAAGAGCTAGATGACATAACCATATTTTCATTGTGGCGCCTACACACTTGATTAAAAGGCTCACTTCACACTCACCACTTGTGAAATCTCAGTATGTAGTGAATTACACAACAAACAGGTCATGGGAGCTGTTATCCTGTGACATCATTCCTACCATTTAAACACTGATTCAATGGTTGTTATAGATTTCAACAAAAATAATTCTTCTGAAGTATGAAGCTTTTTTGTTGTTTGTAAGAGAGTGAAGCAGGGTTGTGGTTGTCGAGACCCTTGATTTTGGTTTTATCTCAGTCTCAAGCCCATTTTATCTCAATTTTAGCTCATGACTCTAGCTCATGACCGTCATAATTCATCAGTCTGAAATATGGTTAACATAAAGATGATTATACCACAAATCAAACATGTATATACATTTTAAAACGATCTGTCATTAAATATTTAATAGTTTTTAAAAACAGAAATGGGAAAAAAACTAAAGCAGCCGTCAGACAGAATGCAAATGAAATTCAGCCATCAGGGAAGCCAATTCACTGAAGGGGAAAGTACATGCTCCTTTGCTTCTGAGGGCGCTTTCACATCAAGCTGACATTACCTTGGTGAACTTTGACCTGTGAATTTGCAAACCTTATTTTCCTGAGCCAACAGAGAAGGCAAGATTGTGGTGTCTTTGGTTGGTAAAAAAAAAAAAAAGGATGAGCTGCTTATTAAGTAGTGGTCACACTGGACTTTTGCTTGTTGTATTCTTACTGTAGCTTGTCCACCAATATACGTTTTTTTTTTTTTTGTATTGTTTTGTTTTTTAAACAGATCTTTATCCGCCCCCTCTCTGCCTGCTCAAGCCCAACACAAAAAGGAGATACGAGCTGGTTCTGTGATCTTGGTCTTGCATTCGTTAGTTTTGGACTCGATCAGCAGTGGATCTTGGTCATTTTTTTGGTCTCGACTGAGATAGTCTTTATCAAAACACTGGTAAAGCATTTGACGTTAGAAATAAAGAACTAGCAATGCATAAGAACAGCCACAAAGTTTACCCTAAAGTATCATGTGACAAAATCTTGTACTTAAAACTTTTTATTTTTGTAATAAAGGACAAGTGACTAAAAATCTGTACAATCTGAATAATATATCTTATATATATAAAACCAAATAAAAACAAGGCAAATAGAGAATAATATCTATAGAATAATGTCAGGTGTCTTGTGTGTGCACTGATCACGATTCACATTCCCTGAAAGAGGCTTTGGATTGTCTGGGAAGTTTTCCAGCATGTCACTCTACATTCATCAGCTTTCCAACCTACAGGATCCGGATTCAGAATCAGCAGCTTCTCCCAACTGGAAAAGAAAAACCACACACACACACACACACACACACACACACACACACAAATGCTCATATAGAAAGGAATAAAATGCAACAGGGTGTGCTGTTATAGGAAAATAATGAATGACAGAGTTTTTATTCCTCTTATACAACTGAAGTTTGCCATAGATTTTTTTTATTAATTAAAAAATGACTGTACATTTTGTTCATTTAATGTTTGTGGAACAACTTTTGTGTCCTTGTTCTTTTTGAAATATTCTGTTCAAACTCAACTGGCAAATTTATTTTTCAAACTTTGGTTCTTTTCATTTTTTTCCTGTTGATTTTGCCTAATTTTACATAATTTACAAAAGTTCAGTGTAAATGTTTGTGACTATTTTCTCCAGATGTATTGGTGATATTTTAGATGAGTTAAGATTTTATATTTTATTTCAGCACCTTGGAATTTTTTTAGATTTATAGATAAAATTGTAAAATAGACTGACATTTCCCCTCTTTCCTCATTCGGAAACGAGGGAGGGTGCAAACTTTCTCACTCAGCTGTAAATACAACCACTTAAACAGAAAGGCCTGTCAGAATAAATCAAATTGTCGGAAGCCATGACACGAACTGTTATAAATATTCATAAATCAGGTTTCAATATGGATTTACTGAGATTGGTGTGTCATTGGTGGTGTTTAGGGGCTGTAAAGTTTAACACTGCTGCTGAACACTCACCTCATTTCTTTTTCCCTCCCATGGTGAGGTTCTCACTCTTCTTCTTTTGGACCTGTAAGGAAAGAATGAAGATGAGCAACAGATATCAAAAGAAAGGGAAGAGATTTATTGAGCAAAATAAGGCATTTCTGGAGGCCAGACCTCATTCATGGCATCATCAATCTGTTTGAGTTCTTCATATCTGTCTCGTGATTCTCTGAGTGGCTGAACCATCACCTCCTCGATCTGAGGAAACAGCTGGAACACACAGACGAAAAGAGCATTATTATGCACTGTGATAGATCAACAGTTATAAGAGTAATCGGTACAAAACCTCATCATAAACATCACCCTGATCATCTTCTCACCTTCATCACTGTCTCGAACATGGGAATGAGGACGAATTTAATGAAGCCGATCTGAGCCGTGGGCTTAGTGACCTTTTCTCTGTCCATGAAGGGAGCGACGGGTAAGCCTTCCGCCTTCTCCCTGTCACTCTGCATTAGGTTTTTCAGAGAGAAAAGAATGTCTTCAGTTATTTGCACCAAACAAGCTTTTTGAATAATCTGAATAAAAGATTGAACATAAGAATAATGCCTACTAAGAATATTAAAAAGTGACAAATCAAACACTACAGATTCTTAATGGATACAGGACGAATATTTGAATCATTTTTTACAGTTCCATCACCTGCATGAAGTACTCCTCAAGCAGACAGTCCACCCACGGCTCGGCCACCTCCATCGGCCGAACCTCGTTGGAGATGTCACAGCACTTAATCAGCACCATCTTCAGCTAACAGGCACAGAAACAACTGACAGTCATTATCCAACCAGGACTGTACATATTTATTCATTCACTCATCTTCAGTAAGCACTTTATCCTGCTCAGGGTGGCAGTAGATCCAGAGCTTATCCCAGTAACACCTGACATGAGGTGGGAACCTCATGAACACAAGTTCATCAAAGGACACTATGCTCACCCATAAACATCTGTGCTATTATTAAATGCTGTCAAAGAGAAAGAATAATTCAGTGCTCACACAGGTAACATGCTCCTCATTGGTGTAGTCGAAGTTCTCCACCTTCTGTTTGAAGGAGTCGAGGATCTCGCCATGCCGAGCCATGTCTGTAGCTAGTATCAGAGTGATGGTGCCCTGTTAAAGAAAGTGGAAGGTACAAAATGATTGACATGAGTAAAGTCCTGTGATGACAAGCAAACATTCATTTCTTACATACAGCTGAGTGCAAAATGTTCTATACCATTAGGACAAAATCAAAAATACAATGAAATGTATTTAACCTAATACAAGACATCTTTGTGTTAGGGGTCACAGATGTTTCTTCATTATCACACGTAACAAAAATGGTCAAACAGTGTATGTCAACATAGTACTAATGAAAAAGTCAAAATGATAGATCAGAGGCCAAAGTCACCAATTTGTTAATATTTTTAATCTTGGATAAAATACAAAGTAGCGGTCCAACTCTTCTTAAAAGCAATAATACATACAAATCCAAAATGACTGTCTAGATCAGTGATTCTCAAACATTTTATAGCCAAAAAAATTTACTCCTGGACTTTTGGATGACAGAACATATTAGATCCAAGTTGACGTTACTTATAAGCTGACTTGTTTTTGAGGTACTGAGGCTGGCATTAAATCCATTCAATTCAAGTGACCAGTCAAAACAGGCTAATAATTACCAGAACTTAATAATAAATCAAATAACTTTTAGAATGATGGGTTATGAGTTCCACTGCTGTAACTAGAGTAAATTTCTCTGACCAGTCCTATGCTCTCTCAGATTCTATTCCTACCTGTGTTTAGTTCTCATAGCTGTCATGCAAAAAAATAACAGAAAAAAAATGTCTTTTTCTTTTTCTGGGATTAATTACTCTAATAAAATATATTGTAAACAAAGATAACACAGTTATATGTATAAATTACACAGCAGGCTATACATTTTTGTACCTTTTCTTATTGGAACTTAAAAAAAAAAACTGGGCAGGCCACAACACACCCATAAGAGACAACCCTGAAGCAACACCTGCAACGTGTCACTTATTAGTATGAATACAGGATTAGAAATGGATTGTTTTAAGTTTTCAAATCCTCCAATAATCATTCTCTGACAACATCGACCTGGGACAAAACACCATCATCACCTGTAGTACTTGTATTAACAGTACAATACACCTGTATTTACAGTAATCAGGCTATGACTGATCCAAAGGGCCACCCACTTGAAGTTATTTATTAATATTTGATATAACCTCTTATTACACACTCAAACACACCTGACGGATCTGTTTAAAGGCTTCAGCATCAAAGTTGGAGAAGATGTTACAGTCTGGCTGGGAGAAGATCTGAAAGGCTACGGCACAGTGGTGGTTCTCCAGAGGTGAAATATCATTATACCTCACTGCCAGCTCTGTCCGTGCATTTATCTGATACCTGAGAATGAGAGAAAGCGAGAGAGAGAGAGAGAGAGAGAGAGAGTGAGATCAGATACAGAGAGAAGTTGGCTATATATTACTCATGCATTCATCTGTGGTAACTGTTTTATCCTGTTCAGGGTTGCAGTGATTCTAGTATATAATATATAAATAATATAGAAAAATAATATTTATATTAATGCATGCATGTGTTTAGTGGGATTATCTTACGTGTTGTTGTATCCAGGATGATCTAGATCGTGACACACAGCTGCAGTCATGAGGATCAGAATATCCACCTGTGTAAACTTCTCCTGCAAAACACACAATTTACTGTGGGATTAATAATATTATGGTCACTATGTCCTAGAATTGGAAATGACAAACCTGAAGAAAATGAGTGCAGTATGACTTTTTTTTTTTTTTTACTATATCTCATTTAAGTTTCATATACTACATTAGGTCAGCATTTGTAATTTTATAAAACTTATTTTAACCCTAGAACAAAGTAACATCACATCATAACATCATAAATAAACAAGGCATTGGACCCTCAGACAACTCTGACAGTTTTTTTATTTTTATTATTATTATAATTAAGTCAAGTCTGTAAGTATTATAATTTTTATAATTTGGGAAGAAAAAAAAACTAAACTACACTGTAGTTCCTTTTACATTCATTATAAATGCGATATTAAACAACGGTTTTCAATCACATAGAAACCCACGGTAGTATTTTTACAAAAGTAAAGACATAACTAGTAAGAGTATAACAACCAGATACAGTAAGATACCAGGGTAACATTGTGTTAAAACCCTAGTTAAATTTGCAATAAGCATAGTTACCATAAAGCATAAAAGTTAACACAGTAGTATTTCTGACACATGGTAAACCAAAATAGCCATTAAAAGTGTAAAAATATCAGTGTTGAAAAGTGGTATCTCTTACTGATGAGAATTCTTTGACAATCTTCACATGGAGCCATTTTAATGATAAGGTCTCAGTATATTATGTCAGAATTGTAACATCATGCTCACAAATATAATAATCACAGTTACAAAAATATACCAAATTAAAACAGCCGTCATACCACAGTAAAACGTCTTATTTAAATATTTATACAGTGCTGTTGAATTCTCTGATTGGTTGGAAGGTGTTGATTAAGTTTCTATAACAGCAGCTCTAACAGGAGTTCTGGCTGCAAGGCAAATCACAGGTTTATATTAATTCACTCATTCAAGTACATTACGGTTTCTAGTAACAACCTGCACAGGAACTTTTTCGAAAGGAGTCTCCAGTGTCAGTGCTTTGTAATGGTCAGAGGTAAAGCTATAACTTTTAGTTATATAAGTTATATAAGTTTTCTGATATGGGAATATCTTCAGGACAGAGGAGTTTGCATTTTCTCTAACTTGTTTCACTGACATTCCACAACATTAAAGGTAACTATAAACTGATTAAAAAAAAAGCATGGCATGTCATTCTTTAAGAAAAAAATGAAACAGTGGATAGCATTGGCACGTTACTGTGGTATAAAAGGAATAAAACCTTTCAGAATGTGCTGTTATTAATAATCAGTTTTGGGGTGGTAAGAGTATATCCTCTTCATGACATCACACCATCTCATCATATACATGACTAAAAAACATGCAGTTTAATTAGGTTAGCCCTTAAACACTCAGGACTCATTGGAGGGTTCAGACTTCCAGTCCTCTTATAAATACACACCTTTCCCATTAGGTTCACTAAATAATTTATAGTATAATCAATAAGTATTAATATTAAGATTAGTTAAAATGAAGATTAATAATTTGAGACAAATAAACTAGGATTTTAATGGGTTAAGGTTATAGATATAGGTGAAGAATTATTTATCTGTGGAAATACAAAATGCAAATATGTGTGTGTGTGTGAGGGGGCGCAATTTAAATATTCCCCGTTCTTGTGAACAGGAGGAAGCAATTTTCTGTCCAGTGGCTGCACTCATTATAGACTGGATAATTAAGAAGAAACCCTCTAAATTGATGTCCATGGCAACTGAAGCACAAAGAGGAAAACGAGAGGCTAAAGAGCATCTCTAAATAGGCAGAATCTCTTTTTCACCTTTTCATACGTCCTCTCTGCACTCCTCCGCTCCCTTCCCTTCAATTCCTCTCACACTCCTCCTTTCATTTCCTTTCTGTCCTGCTTAGCATATATTGTTTACTTCCTTACCTACTTCTTGTACTTCTCTGCATATCTATAAATAGTCCACTATTGTATTAGTATGCTACAATTGCCTGTATGAGTTAAATCTTTTCCTCTCCTTAACTCTGTTTCAATCATTCTTTTGTCTTCTCAAATTATATTCTGTGTATTTCCTCTACACCTGAGTGTCCCGCTCATGCTGGAAGAGCTTGGAAGAAGACAGAGGGCTAGTGTAATGCCAAAAGCTCTACCATCATCATCTACATATCACCGCCTCTTAAACCACTGACCTATAATACTCAGTAACCTCTGATCATTTAAATGAACAGCTCCTGATTTCACATCAATCTAAAACAGCTTTTACAGTTGAGGGCAAAAGTTTGCACCCCCCATGATTCTGTAAAGGAAAAAAAATGAAAATGTAGTTGCTCTAATAACAAAATATTACACATTACTGATTATGAAACCTCTTAGGTAAAACCAAAAGGAAAATAGCCTGAAAAGAAATTGTCATGACCCTCTTGATTTACTGACCTGATCTGAAGAAGACCGTGTACGACATCTGGAGTTAAAGCTTAAATGTACACTATGTAATAATTTCTATTACTTGTACTAATAAAAGAAAATCTGTGAAACCAAACACACTAAATGTCTTGTTGCTATGAATTAAATTAATCTGTCTTCTTCATTTTGTCCTAAGGGGATGCAAAATTTTGTAACTTAGGGGATGCAAACTTTTTGTGATTGTATGTAGGATGACGGGATGCAGGTTATGGGAAGTGTTTTACCTGTAGGCTGCAGAGGTAGATCATGCTGTACATCATCTGTGTGACACAGAAGCAGTGGCGGAAGTTGTGGAATGGGTTGTTCCTGTAGTTGTCATGAATACAGAGCTATAAAACCAAAAAGAGGAAAAAAAAAAACAGATTGTAAGAGGATGCAGAAAGAATTGTCATTTTTGAACGTGTACATACTGACATGACACACTGATGTGTGTGGACAGATTCAACCTAACCAACACTGAACTATTAATTAAGTTTGCATAGGAACCTTAAGCTCGTTAGCAGTCAAAACAATCAGGCACATGACTATAGCACTTTAGACTTCCTTCATTGCTCCACACCATCTGCACAAAGTATATCATGTGTACTATGTACAGGTACAATGTGCAAATTACTGTATCATTGCACAATGCTAATATCACACTATATTACACTGTATATAATACTGCACAGGTCTTTCATAAGTACATACTGTACATCATTATACTTCCACCTTAGCATATATTTATTCATTCCTTCATTCTGGTCAAGGATCCTGCACCCATCCCTGGAACGTGACAATACATCCACTTTATTAGGAACACCTATACACCTGCTTATTCAGGTCAAGAGAGGTCAGAGGAGAATTGCCTGACTGCTTTGAGCTAACAGGAAGGCTATGGTAACTCAAATAAGCACTTTTTACAACCCTGGTGAGCAGAAAAGCATCTCAGAATACACAATATGTCAAATCTTGAGGCAGATGGGCTACAATAGCAGAAGACCACATCAGGGTCCACTCCTGTCAGACAAGAACAAGAGGCTGAGGTACAGTTGGCACAGGCTCACCGAAACTGGGATTGGAAAAAGATTGGAAAAAGACCAGATGATGTTTTTCAATCTTTATCCTTCTAGTTTTGGTGAGCATGTATGAATGCAGATGTACAGGTGGTCCTAATAAAGTGGACAGTGAGTGTACATTCGCACATTCACTCACACTTGGGGCAATTTAGAGTCTTTAAAAAATTAACCATTTGCAAGAAACACTAACAACACATGTATTAACAATTTTAAAATTTCCACAGCCACACTTCCTCTGTATTGAACCCTAGAGAGCAGTGGTAAGTGGTGACTGGTCAAATGGCGTCTTTTGTAATTTTGGTATGTTACCTAAAGCAGAGTTGTTTAGCATATATTATTTACCTTTTTGGGGTATTTTAGGTTAGTTTACTCCCTAACCTATTTCTTGTACTTCTCTGCATATTTATAAATAGTCCAGTATTGTCTTAGTATGTTACAAATGCCTGTATGTGTAATACACCTGGCAAATAAAATTGACACTGTTTTTCAAATAAATGTATGTATGCAATCAAATATATTCCAGTACACATAAATATACATGCACTATGTAAATAATTTATGCTACAGAATGCTTGGTCTTAAGTTATAGCCCTATGTGCATTACTCTGTAATCTTGGCTTATACCATGTACAGGTAAATTTAATGCATTTGAAATCAAATTGACCAGATTCAGATTTTTAAGAATTTCATAAAGATTATTTTATAGCATTTTATCAGTGTGTTGCATAGCAGTCCAGGATCTTTCCTTACCAGCCATCTCTTCAGTGTAATAGGGTTGATGTTGAAGTCTCGGACCAAGCCCAGATCATGATACATGTGCTCAAGACAACTGAGCATCTGGAAAACACATACAGTGACAGATTAGAAGGTCATCTCATCTGTAGAAGCACCAATGCCATCTGAGATAGAAATGTAAAGTTTGTTGGTGATATGTTTGGTTACCTAGTCTTAGGTCACCAAATATTTCCCATGGCTTTCTAATTAATGCAAAACATGGATAATTAAACATTTAATGGTTTACTCATCCCTTTGGTGGACCCTTTTAGTGTGTATATCTGGTTGAAAAAAATAGATTATTGCCATAAAGCAACAGTGCTGCTGAATTCTTGAATCTGATTGATCAGAAGGTGTTGATTCATTTTCTATAACAGCATCTCTAACATGAGATCTGGCTGCAAGGCAAATCACAGGTTTATATTAATGCACTCATTCTAATACATAAGAACTAACACATGCATGTTTCTAAAGTAACAGCTAATACACAGGGATTTATATGTGGATGCTCCACATAGTCTAAGGCTAACTTTTATAAAATGCTGCTATTTAATAAAGAAATACATAAAATTGTTGATAGGGTTTTCTGCAATGAAAGGTTTATTTAACATTTATGTAAGGAGTCACCAGTGTCAGAGCTATGTAACAGTCAGTAGGTATTTCTCCACGGGAAAGTCTTCATGACGGAGGACATTGCACTATCCGGTTTCTCGGTAACATAACCCACTGCATTTTTTATGTTATTAACTTCGAGAGAGAGAAAGAGAGACTGGTGAGGGAACAACTGTTTACACTAACATAGCTACTATAACATACATGATGACAGGAATTTGTTTAGCTGATGTTCCACAATATTAAACATGTGGTTCATAATTAATAACAAATGTAATCCCAAATTGCTGAGGTATAAATGGAACTGTGGCAGTGTGGGCGTGGTCAAAGGCAACTGTGAATGGGAGGAGGAGTTGCAGAGAATGAGTGGGATAATTGATGAATGGGTGCACCTGTCCGTGATTAATCTGGAAGTGTATTTATAAATAATTTTTTGTTTCAGTGAATGGCTTTTGACCATCGAGAGAGAGCTGACGTCAGAGAGCTGCCAGTGACCTTGTCTGTGAACAGACCGAAGACAGTAAAAGTGTTGTGAAGGTCTTTTGGATTTGTTTTCTTTAAAGGATTTGAATTTGCCAAGACAAGTGCTAAAAAGCATCGCTCCCATGTCCTCATTCCCATCACTGACTACCAGGGTTTTATATGAATAAAACACTTTGGGATGCCTCATCATGTTATATTTCTTTCCTAAAGAAATATGAAATAAAATGAAAATTTTACTAGCGAGACCAAAAAGGTATTTCACAAATAAATTTTTTTAAATGTTATCACATTTAAAATCAAACCTGTATCCGGGTAGTGGAGTTTCCAAAAATATCCTGCCCTGTATATGGTATATCTTAATTTGGCTATTTAAAAATTACCTTTATTCTTCTTTTATGTGAAATGACAAATATTTAGCATCCTCTCAATGTATTAATGAATGTTTACATATTAGGGAACAATGAATGTTTACTGGCCTCCCTGGCCTCACCTCATTAGGTTCCCACTGCCACACATCGAAGATCGGCTGTCTCAAAGCATCTATCGTCTCTTTGGACAGGTGATACTACACACGGACCCATGCACAATCCAGACAAATACGGACACACACACAAAACCACACACACAAACACACAGGAAGAAAACGAAGGCGAACAAGAGACAAGAGAGGAGAAAGACAGGCAGCACAACGTTAGTGAACCTTACCTCATTGGATTCCCACAGCCAGACGTCAAAGGCGGGTTTTCTGAGGGCGTCTATGGTCTGCTGCGAGAGCATGTACTGCAGGCAGACAGAGCTCCCAGTTAACCCTTTGCTCCTAACGCCTGGCTGGGGCCGCCACCCTACACCTGATACACTCCTGCTATCACACTTATTACTGTGTTCATGTCATGTCGGAATTACAACATAATGTAAAGCGTTCATGTCCAAGCTGAAGCCATAATTACCACATGGGAATTTGGAAAGCTCCAAATTGATAGCATTTGATGTTAGGTTATAAACAAATGCTGCTAGAAGAGCTTCCTCGGATTACGTATTTAGGAGTATAATGTCAGGAATTAGAAATAGTACAGTGGTGCAACAGGAGTTTCACTACATCTGTGTGCATTTCCGTTCCTTCCACCCCACAAAAGCATGCTGATAGATGGCTTGGCTACTCTAAATTGATTCTAGGTGTGATTCAGTGCGTGAATAATGCCCAGTGATGGACTGGTATCCGAACCAGTGTGAGCTCAGCGTTCCCGAGATTCACCATGACCCTAACCAGGATAAAGTGTTTATTGAAGATGGACAAATTAATAAACGTAAGGACGTGCCTGTTAAAACTTTTAATGCCCATCATTTTCTAGAATCTGAAAGAAATTAAGGTGTTGGGTGTATTTCCACAGAAACAATTAATTTCCAAGCTCGGAGTAAAATCTCTGAACCATCATCTCGTAATTACTGTAACTCAGACATGACACAAACACACTATATGATTCTTATAACTCATGTGATAGGTGTATACACTGTATACACTGTTTACACTGTAAACAGTTTTTGAACACACTGTTTTAAAATTTTCCTTTTAAATACTCCTTTCAAAAAATTTTGAAAATCTAACCTTGTAATAGGTGTAAGGGAATCATGAATGCTTAGTGAACTGAGAAATGTTAGAAATAATTCATTTTTGAGGAACAATCTAGATCTAATCTAATCAGATGCCAAAATCTTTATCGCTCTAATTAGGCACTTGTAGCAAATCATATATTTATGTTTTACAGTTAACACTAGCACTGCGGCTGAGCCTAGTATATTGATAGGCTTGATTAGTTTACCCTCCATGATCACCTGACTTAAATAAAGCACACATTTAGAGTTGCATTAGCAGTTCCATAGAGATTTAGCTTTCTTTATTTAATTGCTATTCTACATAATTTTGCTTGGTCTGTGGCTACAACAGTATTTAAAATATCAAATGACTGGCAGTGTAATAAATTTCTGGGTACAAACTGTCCTGCACCTTTATATATTTTTTTGGCTAACTGCCCATTTGTCTCATAAAGGACCCATCATGGCTTATCTCATCTGCTGATTACGTCTACAGGATTAGGGTACTCATAAAATAAAAATAAAATAAAGCAATAATGAATGTCCTATTCATAATTTCAAGTGTTGTGGATAGGTTAAATAACACAGAAAACCCACTACAAATCTATTATTATTTAAGGACATAAATTCACTACTAGGAAAGCACATATAACCAATCTGTAGTTTTACCTTTGGGTATGAAGGCACATCTCTGCGAGGAGTCAGCTTCTTGTTATCATCCAGGAAACTACTGCAAAGGACAGACAATGCACTCTAGTGAAAACACTGAGAACCTTCTGTGGTTTAATAATGTACACTATACCGCAGCGCGGTTAAATTCTCAGTACTGATTGGTCAGATATTACTGATTAATTTTCTGTAACAGCTCTTACAGTAGTGCAGACAGTAAGGCAAAACACAGGTTTATTTTAATGCAATCATTTAAGTATGTTATTGTAACAACTCATTGTTACACAGGGCCTTTTTGGCAAACACTCCACATAAACAGGTTTTTAAAATCTAAATGTAATTATTGACAAGGTAAATTTTTCTGTGAGGAGATATATATTTAGCATTTTTGGAAGGAGTCTCCAGTGTCAGAGCTTTGTAACAGTAAGTTTTCCAACATGGGAAAGTCTTCAGGACAAAGGACTTTTTGGTTTTGCTGTAACATGACAAGTCTGTCTTGTCATGTAACAAGTACGACTTGTTGGTCTTTAATAAAACACTCCAGAACATGCTGTTATAGAGGAAAATAATTACTTTATGGTTTTAACAGTAACTCTTATGCGTCTGGCTTCCTTACATCACCTCATCATTGATTCTTTTATAGGAAAATAATCAATGATGAGGTGATGTAAGGAAGCCAGACGCATAAGAGTTTTATTTCTCATAACCTTTTTTGAACCATGGGGAAAAAGGGATGTTTTCTGAGCTATACCCAAAAGGAAGGAGCATTCAATGAGAATGTTTAGGTGCGAGAACAGATGAGCATGTGTTCATTAGTCAGCTCATCAAGACGCTAAAGGGGATAAAGCAGTTCTCCTGAATTAGTTCCCTTATTAAGAGCCAGCTAAGCACAAATCTAATCCTCCACTCACTACTGACAGCTGGCTTGCAACTACCATTGAGCTAATTGGCATGAATTGGACAGGGTGATTGTGCCAATCCTCTTTGGGATGATAATTGTTATGACTCTGTGATAGTGAGATAGCACAGGGCCAAGGAGTCGTTGGGCGTTTGGAGAATACCATGTCCTGGGAATACCATGAGAATACCATGTCCATGACGTAGTCTACAGCTGACCTAGCACTCAGACTCTGTTTTATTGCTTTCTAATTTTTAGGATCTCCACATTTGTTTTTTGTGCCTCATAGTCCCCAAAAGGCTTACCTTTTTTATTTTTAGCCTAGACAAAGTATCCTTTTAATCCTTTAATCCTTAATTAACGTTATATTTTGGTCTTTAGTGATGAAATCTTGCAGCGATTGTTGCACTTATGAAAAATCTGTTGCATCCTTGGACTTCTTTTTAATGGTCAGCAGGAATCTGATCAACCAAAAACTTACTTAACTGGCAAGCACTCTGGTGGTGTGAATTACCATAAATTGTTTTTTCTTGCAGTAGAACACTACGGTGTTGCAACTGGTCAAAGGGACAATTCTTAATCATTACCCCTTTGTGCTGCAATCCTTAATAAGTCAGCTTTAACAATATGATTTGTTCAGATACCACCCTCAATATAAAAGACCTTTCTTGCACCCCAACAGCTATCCTCTAAGTAATCATCCTTATATATCGCATAAGCATGTTTCAGTACAGGCTGAGATGTTGGTTTGCTGTAAGGTGGGCAGAGACAGACCTGTTGTTCCTGGAGGCCATCTCCTCCCTCAGCTTCTTAATGTCACTGCGACATTTCTCAATCTCCACCACCTTCATCCCCTCCACTGAGAAGAAAGACAGAGAAAATGTAAGAATGAGAGGACAGAAAAGGAGGGGGGGGGGTAGGGTGTCAGGAAAAAAAAAATTATATTAAAAAAAAAAAAAAAGGAGACCGAAAATTTGACGGCTGAGAATCAGAGCAAGAATGAGCTGAACACACATACACACAGGCAAGCAAAGGACATAATGGTTAAGCTATTGAAGCTTCCTGTAACTATTGGCTTTACAGCTTCTGATTTTTCCTGGCATTCGGCCAGCTCGCAGCACAATGGGTCATTTAGCTGGAGCACATGAGCCCGATACAATGCACCATAACATCAGATGACATCAAACACCTAATCATCACTATTACTGGGTGTTGTCTAAACTGCTCTGTTTATTTGGAGGCAATGACAGTCATGTATTTATGATGGTCTAAGTGTCTTCTTAGAAATTAAATTCACTTCCTGGTCTGATTAGTGATTTTTTTTGGTATTTTCTGATTAGCAATTTGGCCTGGGAAAACCTTCCACAAGGAATTTATAGGATTTGGAATTTATAGTTCTAAATTTATAGTTAAAAAAAAAAAAACCAACTACATTTTTAGCCAGATTTTTCATATTTTTGGCTGTTTGCCAGAATTCAGCCACAGCTGCATACACCAATCAGCCATAACGTTAAAACCACCTGCCTAATATTGTGTAGGTCCCCTTTGTGCCACCAAAACAGTCCTGACCCGTTGAGGCATGGACTCCACAAGACCTCTGAAGGTGTGCTGTGGTATCTGGCACAAAGACGTTAACAGCAGATCCTTTAAGTCCTGTAAGTTGCGAGGTGGGGCCTCTATGGATCGGACTTGATGGCCAGCACACCCCACAGATGCTCGATCGGATTGAGATCTGGGGAACTTGGAGACCAAGTCAGCACCTTGAACTCTTTGTCATGTTCCTCAAACCATTCCTGAACAATTTTTGCAGTGTGGCAGGGCACATTATCCTGCTGAAAGAGGCCACTGCCATTAGGGAATACCGTTGCCATGAAGGGGTCTGCAACTTGGTCTGCAACAATGTTTAGGTAGGTGGTACATGTCAAAGTTACATCCACATGAATGCCAGGACCCAAGATTTTCCAGCAGAATATTGTCCAGAGCATCACACTGCCTCCGCCAGCTTGCCTTTTTGCACCTGGTGCCATCTCTTCCCCAGGTAAACGACGCACACATTTCCAGCCATCCACATGATGTAAAAGAAAACGTGATTCATCAGACCAGGCCACCTTCTTCCATTGCTCCATGGTCCAGTTCTGATGCTCACATGCCCATTGTAGGCACTTTTGGCAGTGGACAGAGGTCAGCATGGGCACTCTAACCGGTCTGTGGCTACGCAGCCCCATATGCAGCAAGCTGCGATGCACTGTGTGTTCTGACACCTTTCTATCATAGCCAGCATTATCTTTTTCAGCAATACAGTAGCTCTTCTGTGGGATCAGACCAGATGGGCTAGCCTTCACTCCTCACGCACATCAATGAGCCTTGGGTGCCCATGACCCTGTCGCCAGTTCACCGGTTGTCCTTCCTTGGACCACTTTTGGTAGGTACTAACCACTGCATACTGAGGACACCCCACAAGACCTGCCGTTTTGGAGATGCTCTGACCCAGTCAACTAGCCATCACAATTTGGCCCTTGTTAAAGTCGCTCAGATCCTTATGCTTGCCCATTTTTCCTGCTTCCAACACATCAACTTCGAGAAATGATTTTTCACTTGCTGCCTAATATATCCCACCCCTTGATAGGTGCCATTGTAATGAGATAATCAATGATAATCAATATTTAATGATAAATCATTATACCACACCACCAATGAATCCTTGATTCTGATTTAATTCAAATTAATTTTCTATAACAGCAAGTCAGACAATAGCCCCAGCTGCAAGACAAATCACAGATTTATGTTTTGATGTGCTCATTCTAACGCTATCGTTTCTATAGTAACAGCTAATTCACTGGGACCTGTATGGCTGAGGCTCCACATAAACTTTTATATTAAAAAGTGTGTAACTATCAGAGGTAAAGTTGTAACTTAACTTTTCCAGACATGAGAAATTTTTAGGGACAAAAGAATGTGAAGTTTCTTGGTAAAACAAGAAACTCGACAAGCTGCTTTTCTTTTCTTATTAACTTCAAGAGAGAGAGAGAGAGAAAGATGCTTGTGACGGAACAACTGTTTCTAGCTGCTATAACGTTAAGTGATAATTTACTAACTTGTTTCATGGACGTTCCACATTATTAAACGTAACTGTAAATAATTAAAATGTACAATGTTTCTTCTTTAATAAATAAAAATGTGTAATTATTGGAAAATTGCTCTGTTATCAGAGGAATAAAATGCTTTGGGACATGCCATTATTTGAAATTAATCAACTTTAACAGTAACTTTAACAGCATTTCGCATCACGCTGCATCACGCTGCATCATACAACTCTGTCACTGATTAGTCATAACAGCATGCCCAGTCATGGTTTATTCCTTACATGGCAGCCATTTAATTAATCTTTTAACACATTTAACCTGACTGGTAAAAATAAACAGTCACAGTTGGTAATGCTTTACTTGAAAATTCTTCTAAGTGACATTAGCTACTGTGCTGGTAAATGCTAATAAACCAGGAACTTCAGCATTATACTATACATTATAATCAATGTTTTTTTAAAAAAAAAAAAAGTTATTATTATTTTTTAATCTTGAACCAAATAAGGCAAATAACGCACACCTGCATTAACCAATCTGAACTAATCCTGTAATTAATACGTTTGCGGTGGTTAAATTGGGAAATTCATAAAGGAGTGAATGGTGGTTTCTAATATTCACATTTATACCTGAAGATCTGTGTTTAGTCACCACCATTTACTAACATTCTTTGTATAATTTTATGTTATAAAATTTGTTTTTAACATTTATGTTGACTTACATTTAGTTAGCCAATGAATTAAACATTAGTTAATGTAAGTGTACTTAGTTAACATTTAAACAAAAAAATTAATTTTAGAACATTTTTAGAATTGCTTACAGTCTATTAACAGACATTTACGGTAAATAGTGAAGTAAGTAATGTTACTTAAGTGCCTTTTTTACCCAGAGCAGCAAGACATACTGTAAATGAGACTCTTCCTGCTACATAATAGGCTCAGTCTGTCCTACCATGGTGCTAGGTGTAACTACAGTGCCTTATTTACCCAGAGCAGCAAGACATACTGTAAATAGGCTCAGTCTGACCTTTTAAAAGGTCTCATTACACAGTACTGTGTATTCTGTGCTCCATCACAATGTTTTAACCTCATAATTCATCAAACCCTTAATGAGCCAAGTCATTTTACAGCAGAAAAAAAAAACTGCATAGAGAACTCCAGAGAACTGTGAAAACCATGTATACACTAAGTTTTAAGGTGAGATGCATTTAACAACGACAGGGAGTGTATAGTGAGGATTCTTTTGATAGTTAGGGGTTCATAGCTTCCTAAAGGGATTCCACATAAAACCTACAAAGACTGCTAGACTTAAAACCCTTAATGGTTGTAGATTTAATCTTTTTTCCCCATAAGAGTGTATGGTAACACTATAGAGGTAAGCTGGAACAAAAAAGCAACAGTCTGGGACAAAATTATAAATAAATACAAATGTTTTTACTATTTTTGAGCAGCATGTATTTTACAGTTCATTATTCAGTATGTCTAGGACAGTTTCTACTACACTCAAAAATAAATGGGCCAAAGTTATTTTTGTCACAGAAGTGTTGCAGAACATTTAAAGACAGGACCAAATTCAACTGCCTGGTACAACAATAACATGTCTAGCTAATTGTAAGTTTACACCAAGTAACGAATTAAAAAGTATAAAATATAAAAGATATTCTGTAACTTATGGTGAATGTTGCATCTTTACTTGTTTGTTAACTTTTTATTTATTACTAAATTAAAAATACTTATTTTTCTGCTTGGCCCATTATTTTGTCCTGAGTGTAGTGCCAAGTAGAGCGACAGAGCTTTCATCAAAGACTAATTTTGTTAGGAACCACATACCATGTAAAACTACTATAACAAGTTATTAAACCTATTAAATATCTGTACTGAGCGGACACAGCTTTCTGACTTAGTGTAAGACACTTCCAACACCGTCTTCAACATCCAGGACAATGTATAATATAAAATACAGACACATTTCAGGTGGTATTTTCCAGTGAGCCAGTGTGATACTGAACCACACTACGGTTAACAAAGGCAACTTCTATGGATAGTTTTGCAGAATGGCCATGCATTTAAAAATAACAATAAACCTAAATTAAAACCTATTAATTTCAAAGCTATTAGTGACAACCAAGGTATTAAAAAACAAAAAAACGAAAGGGGGCATTTTAATTAGAATTTCTACATTGGTATTTTAATGTCACTGTTATTCATACCGAACACAAAGTCTACAATTCCCAAACTGTAGGTAAAAACTAAAGAAAATAATCGTTTTAACTGTTACAAATTAATTCAACAATTAACAGGCTCAGGAGGCACTACAGTTTCAGATATTTTGCCACACATATGGAACATCAGCCATCTATCCCAACTAATCCATAACACCTTGGATCCATGTTGGTCCAGGAGAGCTTGCATGCAGTGTTCACCAGTAGGCCTGACCTAGGCTACAAGGCTGAAAAGAAAATCTGGAACGTAAGATAAAATAAAAATCGGTATTGGTCCAGCGACAAAATGACTTGATAAACGTCGCCTAATATCAAGGATGAGAATAGTAAAAATAAAAAATAAAAAAATGACTCACTAACAACTGCCTACTTGTCAACAACAATACATCTTTTTGAAATACTGGTAGCTAGTTGGTAGCTAGTGTCATTGCACCATCTGCTGTCGGGCACAGGAAATGCATTTCTGACGAAGCATGGATAAAACTCAATGACCAGATTTCTAAAGCATAGATAGGGATAGAGAAATCTGGGCTGATCTTCTCGGCCTGTTGCCACTGTGTTTCCTGCCAGGAACAGTGGAAGGAAAATGCATGAATAAATTATTTATTGATGATTATCAATAACATGTGTGTCCCTGCCTTATTATGAAACAGGGTCAACAGTTAATATTTGACCAAAGCAAAGACCATAGAGCATCTCCACATCATATAGCACATTTCCAGAAGAATACAAAAGAGAAATGAATGGTTAAAGGCATTAAAGCCAGGAGAAATTGTTCTCTTTGTGTTAAAAATTATCAAGAGAACTCAAAACTCAAACTCAGAAGCACCCAGAACTCAAAATCCTCACTGCCAAGAGCATGACACCTGAGCAGCTGTAGCTCTGATTAACTGTGATAATAAATCCTGAGAATATGGAACAGTAAATAATCTGTAATTATCTCTATCTCGCCGTTATCAGGTCCAGTGTGTGTAAGCAGACAACACATTGCTATCATCACATCTCTGATCCTGTTTCATAACCCAGTCACATGCAAAACTATGCCAACTTCCTCTCTTCACCCTTTATATAAACATTATATTATAAAGCTCCAGATTATTCTGCTCAACATCAGTTGCTCAACATTAACATCAATAATTGCCATTATTTATCAAAATTATTTAGCCAATTTAGGAAACCACATATTTTCTTTATTTCAAATCAAAAATACAAAACTCAAATTTCTTTTCATTCTACATTATAAGCTTACACTGAGTTGCCAGTTCATTAGGTACACCTACATTGTGTCTACACTCACTGGCCATTTTATTGGTTAAAACAACTATCTAGATCACTTTGGATGTAAAATTACTGATTGTACTCCATCTATTGCTTGTTTCCATACCACCCCTTCCTTGTATGTCAGTAACCACCATTTTGTTATTTGGATTTTCATTTTTCAGTGACGCTGACAGTGAAGTGTGTGTTGCACTTCTATATCAGGTACAGCAGCATTACTGGGATTTTTAAACACTTATGCTCATTTATTGAACACCAGAGTGTGTTAGAGATTAAAGCCCATCATTTTCAACGTCAAATAGTCCTTCATAAGTGTTCATAAGTCTCCTAATCACAGCACTGCGGATAGCTGGAAATTTTGGATTGCTGGACTGTTTCTCAACTCAGCAGTGACATACACCAATCATCCATAACATTAAAACCACTGACAGACGAAGTGAATAACATTGATTATCTCATTACAATGGCACCTGTCAAGGGGTGGGATATATTAGGCTGCAAGTGAACAGTCAGTTCTCAAAGTTAATGTGTTGGAAGCAGAAAAAATGGGCAAGCATAAGGATCTGAGCGACTTTAACAAGGGCCAAATTGTGATGGCTAGATGACTGGGTCAGAGCATCTCTAAAACGGCAGGTCTTGTGGGGTGTTTCCCGTATGCAGAGGTTGGTACCTCCCAAAAGTGGTCCAAGGAAGGACAACTGGTGAACTAGAGACAGGGTCATGGGCAACCAAGGCTCACTGATGCACGTGGGGAGCAAAGGCTAGCCCATCTGGTCTGATCCCACAGAAGATCTACTGTAGCACAAATTGCTGAAAAAGTTAATGCTGGCTATGATAGAAAGGTGTCAGAACACACAGTGCATCGCAGCTTGCTGTGTATGGGGCTGCGCAGCCGCAGACCGGTCAGAGTGCCCATGCTGACCCCTGTCCACTGCCGAAAGCTCCTACAATGGGCACGTGAGCATCAGAACTGGACCATGGAGCAATCAAAGAAGGTGGCCTGGTCTGATGAATCACGTTTTCTTTTACATCATGTGGATGGCTGGGTGTGTGTGCGTCAATTACCTGGGGAAGAGATGGCACCAGGATGCACTACGGGAAGAAGGCAAGCCGGCGGAGGCAGTGTGATGCCCTGGGCAATGTTCTGCTGGGACACTTTGGGTCGTGGCATTCATGTGGATGTTACTTTTACACATAACACATACCTAAATATTGTTGCAGACCCCTTCATGGCTACAGTATTCCCTAATGCCAGTGGCCTCTTTCAGCAGGATAATGCTGCCTGCCACATTGCAAAAATTGTTCAGGAATGGTTTGAGGAACAAAGAGTTCAAGGTGTTGACGTGGCCTCCAAATTCCCCAGATCTCAATCCGATCAAGCATCTGTGGGGTGTACTGGACAAACAAGTCCGATCCATAGAGGCCCCACCTCGCAACTTACAGGATTTAAAGTATCTGCTACTAATGTCTTGGAGCCAGATACCACAGCACACCTTCAGAGGTCCTGTGGATATTAGGCAGGTGGCTTTAATGTTATGGCTGATCAGTGTATACACATATCGACATTTCAGTTCATCCCAAAGGTGTTCAGTGAGGTAGAGATCAGGGCTCTGTATAGGCCACTCGAGTTCTTCCACATCAACCTTGGCAAACCATGTTGTCATGGACATCACTTTGTGCACTGGGGCATGTGAGTCATGCTGGAATGGGTTTGGGCCTCTTAGTTCTAGTCAAGAGAAATTATAATGCTACTAAATTCAAAAGACGTCCATCCCAGAGCCTTGGGATCTTGGGAACACTGGGTGTGAGGTGGGACCCTGGATGGGCTACACATTTACACCTAAAGCAATTTAGCATAACCAATTCACCCAATGGCATGTTTTTGGGAGGAGGGAGGAAATCAGAGAACCTGGATGAAACCTAAGCAAACATTGAGAAAACATGCACAGATACTTCAGGCACAGTAACCCAAGCTCAGGGTCGAACCTGAGACCCTGCACTGCAAAAAAAAAGTCATCTTAGCAAGTGAAAATATCTTGAATACAGTCAAATTTATCTAGTATTTCTTATTATAAGACTAGAATAAACCAAATATAAGATCATTAAACCTATTTCTGGACATTATTACTCATTTCAAGCTTGTAGTTTTCTTATTCTATTGGCAGATAATTTTGCTTCTTTTTAGAAATACATGCTTAAAATGAGCATAATTATCTGCCAATATAACAAGATTATTTCAAGCTTGAAATGAGTACAAATGACTTGAAATAGGTTTAATAATCTTATATTTGGTTTATTGTAATCTTATAATAGGATATACTAGATAAATCTGACTATATTCAAGGTATTGCCACTTGATGGCATTTTTTACAGGGTGGAGCTGTGATACAGTAAGGCTACTCACTGCTCCACCATGTCACCTAGATTTGTTTTTCTAATAAAATAAAAAGTCTTTCATCAGTCAACATTTCACAGTTCACTTACACCAATTTCTTACTTAGATTTTCTAATTCTTGAGATCATTTCTTGAAGTTCAACCTAAAATGTTAATACAGGGGGTTCAAACTTTTCATTGGCAGTGTAGATAATGTGGTTCCTTTAGATAAGCTCATCTTGTCTTTCTTCTACTTGCTGCAGGTGATATGAGCAAAGTCATCTTTAATTTTCTTTATTGTATCCAATGTTGATTACGTTTAAGCCAAAAATAGTAATTACAGTTAAAATACTATTAATTGTGTAGGCCTGGTGTGCAGTGTTGTTCTTTTATCCAACAGAGAAAAGAGACTAGTCAACTGTTTTTTTTTTTGTTTTTTTTAAACTGTCATTCCTCTATATAGCTTGCATACATGGGAATGAAATGTTGTTTCTCCAGGACCATGGTACAACACAGGACAGTACACAAGACTACAAAAAGTGCAAATACACAACTGCGTGAGACGAGTGCAGGACAATAAATAAACAGAACAATTTTATTGTTCTGTGTATTATTACATCATTCACATTATGATTGTTAAATATGATAATAAAACAATATGACTTACATTCCACTCTTTTCTCCAACATGGCCAAGCGGTTTGTCACTTCAGTCTTCAGCTCATTTATCTTAAAAGCCCTGAAGAGAAAGGTTAAGAAATACAGAGAGATGTGAGGTAGAAACTAACCAATTAATATCCATGCAAGGCAACACATAAAATAGCACACAACAGCAGTAGAGCAACTATAATAAATGCAAAAGTACATGTGGAATGCAGAAAGATAAAACGTACGTAATTGCCTTAAGTGAAATTTACGACACGGCAATAAAAAGGGAAAAGTTGTGAAGAGGAAAAATTCCTCTGTCTTCTACAGTTAAAACAGACTACTTCCTGTTTGATATGATGAGGATAGATAGTAAGCTCCATACTACACTGAGCTTGCAGGTGCAATGCACTGTAAAATATTAGCAGTGAGAAAGCACAGAGAAAGAGAGAGAAAAAGAGAGTAAGTACCTGGAGAACTGCTCCGCTACCTGAGTCAATACATTCTGAAAAAGTTCTTCTTTATCTACAAAAGGACACAACAGCAAACACAGTCACCGGCTGTCAGAAAAACACACAATGTAGCCCGTCGCCAGCAGAAAAGCCATTACAGTTCCTCGTCGTAAAGCATCAGAGTGTGTATGACGCCATCGGGGCAAACATGAAGCATTATGCAGGCAGAGGAGATGGAGAGTTAATGGAAGCAGCTTGTAACCAAGCAGGAAAAGTCAGATGTACAAGAGGACAGACAGATACTTTCTCTTCTACCTCACCTTATCATGTACTACAGATGCTCTCGTCTGGGTGTTAAATGGTGGCTCTCAACTTCAGTTCCCACACACACACACACACACACACACACACACACACACACACATACATACACACACACACAGGCACAGGCACTCACAGAACACATCAATATACATACGCAAACATCTCATCTCTGATTGGTCCATAGAGAAATAGTGGACAAAGTTCACTCGGGTGGACCAATAAAACACAGAAAGAGAGAGAAGCAGGTGATAGTGAAGGTTTCCTATTGGTTGCTTTCCAGAGCACAATGTGTTTCTTCTCTATAGATAGAGAAAGTATTAGGTTAAGGGTCACACAGTTGCTCAAGGATCCACTCCATAAAAAATGTAAAGCATTCACTCACACATAACTGAAATTTCCTTGATTGTTTACAAAGACAAAAAAAAAATCATTAGGTTTATATGCCGTGAGACATAAAGTTTTATAGGAAACCTGGTTAAGCACACTAAGAAGAGCTTATACGGACAAGAAATATCAGAAAATCCCTGCTTCCATTAAGTCTCGGTGTGTGTCCATGATGATAGGAGGACATGACGTAAGGTTTAGATTTAATGAGGTTTAGAGTTAGGGTTAATGAGGTTCATGTTTGTGAAGTCAGGGTTAGTGTTAACGAAGTACCGGTGAGGATTAGGGAGGTTAGATTCAGGGTTAGTTTTTGAGTCAGTGACTTCAGAGTTTGTGTTAATGACAGTCAGATTAGGATTAGTAAGGCTGGAGTTAGTAAGGATTTGTGAGGTTAGGGTTAAGGTTTGTGCTTTCAGGGTTAGTGATAATGAGGTCATGGTTAGTGTTGATGAGGTTTGGGTTAGGATTTGTGAGGTTAGGGTTACCGAGGTTAGGGTTAGTGAGATTAGCGTTAAGCTTATTGAGGTTAGTGTTAGCGAGTCAGGTTAAGTGAGGTTAGTTTTAGAGTTAGGAATAGCTTAATTCAACAACAATAATTCAGTAATTATTGAATAATTACAATAATTAAGTCAATAGAAATACCACACAAAGATAGTAATACAAGTGTGTATGTGTGTGTGTGTGTGTGTGTGTGTATGCGTGCGTGCACACTGTGTAAATGCTATTAATGTCAGACGTTTTTCAGAATTGGTTTAAAGTTCGGAATTTACTAGTGATAAGAGCCTGATCAAATGAACATGCAGCCCATAACCACTCAGTAGGAATGTTTTTACAGGATAATAAACACTCTTCCTCTTCTGATTGCACGCACATCTACAAGTTTATAAAGTTTCGGCCTACTAACACCAACGTTTGCAGCCAGAGAGCCCTTATAGATTAATTTGATCAGAAAATGAACTAAATATAAATATTAAGCATATAAGGCAAATATATGTACCACCATATTCATTTATTGCATTTATCTGAGTTCTTTTATTCCTGAACTTTCCAACCATACATCCTAACTGCATTAAATGTATTAGAATTTTGTACATTTAGTTAGGTTAGGTTCATGGTGACATTATTTCTGATAAACACCCTGTGTGACAACCATTAAGGTTCTAAGGCAGTATACCCATAAAAACTCAATCATAAATAAAAAAAAAAAAAGAATTAGGTATGTCTCAAATCTCATACTATTGTCTAATAGCACCCTACTAAACCGAATACTCAGAAAATATTAACCCTGAAACAGAAACTAAAATACTCAGAACCTACTAACCCTAATCGTCAGAACCTTGTAAACCTAATACTCACAAACTTGTAACCCTACTACTCACAAACTTGTAAGCCTAATACTCAGAATTGACTAAACCTAACAGTCAGAACTGATTAAGAAGCTACGAACCCTAATACTCAAAACCGCATAGCCCTAATACTCAGAAACTACTAACGCTAATATTCGAAAACTAAACACAAAATACTAAAAAAGGACTAGTTATTGGTACTTACCCAAATAATCACAATCTACTAACCCTAATACTCAGAAGCTTATAACCCTGATACTTGTAAGCCTTATACTCAGAACCGATTAAGAAGCTACTAACCCTAATACTCAAAACCTACTAACCCTAATATGCAGAACCTACTAACCCTAATATTCAGAAACAAACTCAAAATATTCAGAAAGTACAAGTCAGTGGTAATAACATAAATACTCAGAACCTACTAATTCTAATACTCAGAAATGTGTTACTCTAATACTCAATAACTACTAATCTACAATGAATACTAGGAACTTGCAAACTAATAGTCTGAACATAGTGTAACTGTAATACTTGAAAACTACTGGCTCTAATGCTTCTAATACTTTTTGACCATTAATCTACACACAATCCATAATGACAAATCAAGAACATGTTTTTAGAAATGTCTGCAAATGTATTAACAATCAAAAACTGAAATCTCATTTAGCATTCAGTATTCAAACCCTATATTCAGTAATTTTTCACAGAAGCACCTTTGGCAGCAATTACAGTGTCAAATCTTCTCGGGTAAGTCTTTACAAGCTTTGGACTTGCCTTTTTTTTTTGCATCAGCAGTCATGTTTGTTCTGTCTGTTATCTGCTAAGTCCCTCCCCTTCCATTATGTGCTACATGATGGGACCACTTCATTTGTTCAGCAAACAAATTTTATCATCTGAATCTTTTTATTGTACTGCATTTCTCAGGGTAAACACAGTATACAGTTATGTACAGTGATCATCTAGAATAGTACATGCATGCAATTTGAAACATTACACACATTACTTATTACACACCTCATGTGCATCCTTATCTCAAACTTAGTTGGCTCAAGGGGCTATTTTTACTCTCCTGTCCGGATACCTACTGTTTATAGCATTGTTTATACAGTTGGTGTGTTTGTGTGTGAGTTGTAAGGTGGTGCATTTTATGAAGGTCGATATACTCTAACAATCATGCATATGTGTGTAAACATATACAAACACATTAGTATAAAACTCACCAGCAAGCTGTCCTCCAGTGAGGGGAACCACTTTGTACGGCGACCTTAAAAAAAACAAGGGGAAACACAAGGTGGTTACAAAGCAGCTGGTGTCACGCCAAAAGACGCCCCCTGTCTGTGAGCCTCTAATCTGTGAGTGCTCTTACTAACTGCAGAATGACTACCCTGATTGGCTTCTGTCTCAGCCCTAGGTAGTGATTAGTGTTGATTGCATCTACTGTTGCTGCCGGGCTCAGGGACACTCTCTTGATGACTCATGGCTGTTACATGTACATGAGCCCCTTCCTCATTCCTTTATGTGGATGACTGATAATATCTGTTATGTAAACAGAGTCACTTTGAATATGACCTTCAGATAAGATAAAAAAAATCTTACAAACAGGAGTTTCTTATGTGCACAGTATGATCTAAATACATGCACTTGGAGAGATGTTTCATGTTAGTTATGAGTAATTGAGGTATTTGTGTATATATATGTGTGTGTGTGTGTGTGTATGTGTGTGTTGGAGAATTATAGCTGTATCTATGAACTAACACGAGCATTCTAGACAGAGATCACATGGTCTCTCCTGGAAAACTGTGCTGCAGAGGACGGTCCTTTAAAACTTCCCCCAACTCATTCATCTGCTAGAAGATTCCCCAAGTGTGTCCTTGCCTTTCACCACTGTTAAATAATATTTGACCTCATCATCAGAATATATTTATAACTAGAATATTCAATACATCACATTATCTGGGTGTGTCCTTAATCTTTTATCTAAGTATTCTAACCATTGCGACAGCATTTCTAATGAGCAAACAAATAAAATCCCATATTGGGCAACACCTCAGCTTGGGTAAGAAGAATTGCGCTAGACGGAAGTGTGAGTGAATGAGGGATAGCTGAATTTTAAACCAAAATAAATCATGTCAGATCTTTTCAGATCATTTTGAATCTCCTGTGCACAGACCTCTTCAAGTCATTCCACAGGTTTTTGGTGGGATTTAGACCTGGGCTCTGACTGGGCCATTCTAAACCATTGATAATCTTCTTAAGCCGCTCCTTTGTTGACTTGGATTTGTGCTTTGGGTCATTATCGTGCTGAAAGGTGAAATTTTTCTTCATCTTCAGCTGTCTAACAGAGGCCTGCAGGTTTTATGCCAAAATAGATTGGTATTTGGAGCTACGATTATTCCTTCTATATTGACTAGAGCTCCAGTCCCAGCTGAAGAGAAGCAGCCCCATAGAATGATGCTGCCATCATCATGCTTCATCATGGGCTTGATGTTCTTTGGGTGATAAGCTGTCATTTTTAGCACCAAAACTATCTTTTAGACTTAGACCCAAAAAGTTCTATCTTGGTTTCATCAGACCATAACACATTTTGCCATGTGGTTTGGGGTGTTTTAGGTGGGCTTGGATTTTTATTTATTTATATGTGTATATATATATATATTTACCCCATAGCCCAGACATGTGAAGAATACAAGAGATTGTTGTCATGTGCAGGGAGTGACCAGTTATTTCCAGATATTCCTACAGCTCCTGTAATGTTGCCGTAGGTCTATTGACAGCCTCCCTGCTAAGTTTTCATCTTGTCCTTTCATCAGTTTTGGAGAGACGCCCTGTTCTCAATAATGTCACTGTGGTGCCCCATTTTCTCCACTTGTTGATGATGGCCTTTATGGTGTCCCATGGTACATCTAGTATTTGGAAATTCCTTTGTACCCCTCTCCTGATTGATACCTTTCGACAGTGAGATCCCGTACATGTTTTGTAAGCTGTTTGTGGACCATGGTTTCAACAGTTAGATGAAACCAAGTAAATCCTACAGAAACAGCTGATCTTTATTTGGAGTAGTTAATCAGAATCACTTCAGTAATGACAGCTGTTCTAAACACTTTTGAACATGAGGTCATATGTGATTGATTACTTCTGAGCACAGTCACATGTCCCATTATAAAAGGGTGTGCATACTTATGCAGCCAGGTTATTGTAAGTTTTTTTTCTTCTTTCCTGAAACGTTTCTGTTTGTATTTCACTTGAATTTTGTTGCATGCTATATCATATTAAAGGTGAAAAAAGATCTGACATGATTTATCTTGGTTTTTTTTTTTTTTTTACATCACAAAAACCTGCGATTTTAACAGGGGTGTGTAGACTTTTTAATATCTGCTGTATATACAGTACATGTAAAGGAAAGGTAAAAGGTATTTTAAACACAGTTAAAGTGTCCTTTACAACAATAAGCCATTCATTACAGTTTCAGAAAAACGTAGAAAAAATGTCAATTCACTCAACCCTGTTACTTGAACACATTCACCCCTATGGAATATTTGTATATTCCTCTTCAAAGTCAACACAAAGTCGCATCATCTGAATTTTCTGAAACACATGGAAAGAAGAAGAGTATGCGTTCTCATTCATGTGTCTTTGTTTTCGATGATATTGCACTATTGAGTGATGAGGTCACTTTGAAAGTTAGAAAAAAAATCCAGCAATTGTCAGAAAAGAAACCTTGTAAAAATGAGACTGTTGCGTTAGATGGATTAACACATTTTGGAATGGTTAAATGCACATTTCTTAGATTGAGTGTCTAAAATTATAACAAAGAATGGCACCCCAATCATGGAATCATCCATATAGACTTAAAGACACGCCCACATATTCCTCTCAAAGACACACCCATTCTGCAGACTCTTCTCTTTTCTTCTGTCTAGCCTGATGATTTGCATAGTTGGTCTGTGAGAGATACAGCTAGATATTGATGCTTTTATTCGCAGGAACATTAACGCAAACAGTAATGCTATTTTTGCCTGAGAGGCAATGTAATTGATGGTCTAGCAACATGACGCAAACATTCTTAGGCCAATATTTTGTTTACAAAGTGCTGCATGAATGTTATTTCTGTAACATAAGCCTCTGAACAGACATTGTTAAAGTCGGTTTTACACAGTACAGTTCCTGCGGGCTCTTATGATTATTACTGGTCGCACTGTATGAGATGATCACAATAAGAATTCTGTAACAGACTGTGCGATAACGTGTTCATGTCAGATTAAACGATGAAGATAGTGACTATGTTCTTCCATACTGGGTGCACAGCGACACAGAACAGGTTTGTAGCTCTTCATCTGGAAAGCATAAAAATAGTTTCACATTGTCATAATAGTAAATAAACTATATGATCACAGCTTTTGCATTCTAATTAGCTAGCTGCACACCTGGAAACTCTAATTCATCCTCTATTTCTTTGCATGTCGTGTCCCTTTTTGTCCTGTCGTGATATAACTATGATGAGACATTACGGAGATGTTCTGTCTGCTGCTGCACTTCAACAGACTGCTTTTCTTTAAAATTCAGTATATTTTGTTTACACTGCGCCATTGCCACTGCCATGTTTGTAGCTGTCCAGTGAGTTTTGTGTAAATCATATGCCATCTTCCTATTTTTATAGATTTTAAATGAGTGTCATAGCAGCACTCACACTGAGATTTAAAGCAAAATTTTCTGACTCTGCCAGAACTTTGTCCTCAGCTGTCTTTGGTCGCAGCGGCCACTGGTGAGCACAACACGTTATACGTTTTAAGACCACAATCTCAACTCACAACCAAAGCCTATCCTTTACGATGTACAATTGTGCCTGTGACAGCAAAAATCGGGCCGAGTATCGTACACTGTAAACCCAGCTTAAGTATGCTTTAAAGACGTCTTTTGGCTTCAAATTGTCTTTTTTCATTTGAAGTATACTTGCTGGATTAAGTATGGGAATGCAGTGTGAGAGCGAGGGGGGGTCAGGGAGTGATTACCTCTCTGAGTTGCTCGGCATGGTGGGGTCAATGGAGACCATAGCTCCAGTTGAGTCCAGGAGGGAAATGGATGTATTCCTGTCAAAAGCAGATGCACATGCTAAATATGGGGGCACTTCAACTAAAGAGGATAGACAAGCACACGCGCGCACACACACACACACGTTACCTGGGCAACCCCATGGCTGTGCAAAAGAGCTCCTTGATATCACAGGGACTACAGAACCGGCTGAAAACCACCTATTAGAGGCAAAAAGAGTAAGGTCAGTTTCTCTGGGCAAACCAATCCAATTTTCAATCTTACTTCACAAATAACACCACTTCTCCATAAGCCATCGCATCATTCTAGAAAAGAAAAGAAAAGAAAAAAAAGAGTAAGGAAGCTTTAAACTATAGCATGTGAACTATGCCCATGTAATGTGTACGTCACCGCTTTTATAAAACCTTCCTGAAAGGATCTAAAGCTTATACAACACAGCCTTGAAGCTGAAATCAGCTACATGGCATCAGGTTCATTTCAAGGTTTTTTATTGTAATGTGCACACAAAAGCAGGTTGCACTCTACAAGGAAATTCTACTTAATGTCTCCTTCCTGTAGCACTTCAATAAAAGACTTTGGATAAATAATGGCAAAATGGGACCTTATGAAGATTTCTAACACACCATATAGAGTTTGATAGAGTTGAATCAGGTAAGTTAAATGAAGCAAACCATGCCATGCTGTTAACCAGAGTCCTGACATACCTGATGTAGATCATAAAGACAGAATAAAACAGAAAAACATAACTGCAACATGCTTCATACTTTTAGTAGATGATTTTATCCAAAGCAATCTGACGTAAGACACAATTACAAAGATTACAATTCCATATGTACAATTAAAATGAAGATACAATTTTAGCACAATCACTGCACAATAAACATGTTATTTGACACATAGATAATCAGCTGTGCTGTATGGGTTATGTTAACCATCTACAAACAAGCACCGTTATAAGGAAGCAACAAGCCTACTATTAGTCCCACGTAAGGAAGCATCATGCTTATTTACCTGTATTCATGAAAAATGCACCGAAACCAAAATACGTATACTTTACTTACAGCTGTACAGAAACACTTCTGCTACAAAATTTGATACTTTTGAACAAAACCCGCTCTTCTACACTGTAACCATACTCGATCCAAGGTAAATAATGTAGCTAGCTAATGCACTTCATTCAAAATCAACTCACCAATGTTATAAAGAATGAAGCTAGTGACCTAAGTGCATGAGCATGCATGTGTATGCTTTTCATGGCCACTGTTAAATACAATATGCCATTGTGCACCTGAATGCTTAACATTTTCATGCATAAGTTTAAAAAATATCAAGATTCTTTACTTAAAATTGCATATCATATGAATTTCTTTACCATTCATTTCAATTCTATTATATTTCATTTATCATTTCAATTATATCACTTATATAGGTGTGTAGGACTACTATGAGTAAAAAAGTATAACACATTACACCAGAACATTTAAAAAAAAAATCTTCCAATGTGTTTATAAACACAAATTGTGTTCACATTAAGGTTATGCAATATGCAATATTCTTGACTACCAAAATGTATGTAGGTTAGGACTATTACTGATTTTGGAGGTTTTTTTTAAAAAAAAAAAAGTGTCAGAAAAGCTATATTTCCATTATATGTCCATTAGAATTGGGCACAATTTTTTTTTTATTTGGGATTTTGTGTAGAAAGCTTGTAAAGATATACCAGAGACATGAGAATTGAGAGCAACAGAAATCAGGATAATGATTTATTTTAAACTGCAGTAATGGTCTTGAATGATTTGGAGGAGATTTATGTCTGATATTTTACTAAAAACAGCCTGAAATGGATTATCAATAAGTGTGGATACAATGCATGAAAGGGTTAATACTAACTAGGTTATTCATTTTGCATATCAATATCAGTATTGGTATTGATAAGCAAAAAAAAAAAAAAAAAAAAAAAAAAAATTGTTCTCTGGAAAAAAAAAAAGGGGTATTGATGCAGCCCTAGGCCCAAGAAGTAGTATCAGCTCAGCTGGTGGAAGACGTTGTTCTTACATAGCCCCTAAACTGTAGAATAGCATACCAGAGAACATTAGGAATGCTTAGTAGTTATATGCTTTTAAATCCAGATTAAAACCATACTCATCTCACCTGGCCTATTGTATCTTGTTACATTTTTGTGCTAGAAAACTAGGAGGAACTGAAAAGCTTAGTGTGTACAGGAACAAAGGACAGAACGAAATATATCACCAATATATTAAAATATATTCAAATATGCAAAATATACACAATATAAGATATACAAAGGCAAACGCTGACATAGACTTGGACCTTACAGAGTTCAAATGACAAAGTCATTGACTGTTGGTTTGAATCACGGCTAAGGAGCCCTCATGGCTAGGCGTCCCAGAGGACACGGTTGGTCATCTGTCATAATTGATTTCCACTGAGAGGGACGGATATCAGAGTCTGTATAATCAAACCCTGTTCATTTGTAGCAAGCTCAAGTGTTTTCTGCACTCATGACCCAAAACAATATTAAAAGGTATAGCTTGGTGCTATATATTTAGGCAAATTTAATTCACAGTTACTGACGCTAGGCAGCATGTACAGTATAACATATCAGGAGACATTACATTAATATTAAAAGCATTGTCTGGGCATCTTTAGGAAATGGTTTACTTAATACAAGATAAAAATGTTACTTTATAACAGGGGGTAGGGGTGGTCAAGTGTCTGGTTAGCCCTAGTCAAATGGTATAAAGTCGATTATGTTGGGAAAAAAAAGACTTACATTTAAACATTTTACATGCAAAGTAGCCTACATTCGAGCACGTTCTTACAAGACAATAAAATTCTTCTCATTTTCTAGGTGTGCAGAGAACAGACTCAAAAATTAAATGAGTTTCATGAAATGACATAATTTAACATTGATCTAAACAGCATATAATATAATATCTTCATTATTTGTGTAACACATAACACAAATCTTAAATGATAACCTGACACACTGGATCTTTAAAATCTAGTGTGTGAATAATGTATTTGTCAAGCGCCTCTATCCAGCACATGCACGTCTTTCATGCTGAATTCCAAATGAGAGATCTGAATTGATCTCTTCTCTTCTGATTTACACTCAATGCTGAGTGCTCTCAACCAATGAGCTATCAGTCATTTTTATACTGCGCCCTGAGACTCCATCAGATTGAAGCGTGTGCTTCTGATGGCACAGACAGGCACGACAAAGCAACAAAAGCAGGTGCCAAACACAAGTAGCACTGCGACTGACTAAGAGAGAGAGAGTAAGACAGGGAGACAAGCAGTGAATGACAGACAGACAGGTAGGGAAGGGAGGAGGAAAAAGAGCCAGGTTTACATAAGTAACTGTTAATCAATAAGAAAGATCAGTACAGAATATTAAACCTCAGAGGAATTTACAGGCATCTGCCTTATTTGTTTGTTCTTCTTGCTCTCTTGCTCTCTCTCTTTCCACACCTTGAACACAAACAATGAATTTGTGAGCTTAATGAAACCTATCAGGAATGTACAAGGGTGAGTCAAATGAAAACCTGTGTGTGGTATAAAAGTGTGACATAAATTAGAATTCAACTGCAATTTTTTCAAGAGGAATCTGGACACTTGTTAAGAGCTGGAACACTTGAACCAAAAGAAGATTATGTAGAAAGATGATATTTTTTGTGACCCCTGTTTGCAGTAAACATCATTAAAAATTAAGATTTTCTTTTGACTCATCCATGTAATAAACCGAAAGAGCTTCTGAGAAGAGATGCTTTGTGACACTCTTCTGACGAGGGCAGAAAAATACCATATCATAATACGGATGGTCTTTTCTCCAATAAATAATATGTATTGGCAGAAGGGCAGCCACACACACACACACACACACACACACACACACAAAAAAAAAAACCTGGGTCATTGATATTGATATTTAATGTCTAAAAATATTTAATAAGGAAAAAGGAAAAAAGATGAAATAAAACAATCAATAAGCTATTTGTTACTGTAAGCAACAATGGAATTGGTCAGTGTTATAAAAAAAATACTGACGATACCCACAATATTGCAAAATTGACCATATCAATAAAATCATAATACCTAGCCCTAATTCAGCTCGATTGTGGGCTTAACTGTGGGCTGCAATCTCTACTGTCCAGAGAGAGAGAGAGAGAGAGAGAGTGAGAGAGAGAAATACAAAGAGAGAGAAAGAGAGCATGAGATACAGAGAGAGAGAGAGAGCAATACCATGGATCCCACTGTCAGAGGGGGGGAGTGTATATGTGTGTGTGTGTTTGTGTGAGTGTCAGGACTGAGAGCTCTTGATGCAGCAGGTGTGTTAGACAGAACGAACTGCAGTGATTGACAGTTGACAGCACAGAGCACAGCTCCAGGTCCTACAGTCCTACAGTCCTACAGTCACAATCACACAAACCAAACAGGCATTTCTCAACAGACTAAGAACATGTTCAAGATCCTCACATGGACATCAGCTCATCTGAAATCTCGAAATACTCTCAGACTGCAGATATTGATACCACTCTTAACCACACATTAAAGGAGTACTCCACCATTTTGTAACCTAAACTGTTTTAATCTGTGTGTGATTACCATGGTCAAGAATTTCAACACATTTCCCTGTACTGAGAAACAAACAGAAAACCTGCTTACATGAAACTTGATTATAATTCAAATCTAAGGGCAGTTGTATATTTAAAATGTGTGACTATATATCATAAATTTAGAACTACTGTACAACCATTACACTCTAACGATATAGGTCTTAGGATGCAATGAAGCTAAACATTAAAAAGTAATTCAGTAATATAGACATTTACATTTTCCCAGAGGTTTTATCGTATCCATGCACCAACACAATTTGACAAATACCTATGACTGAAGAATTCATTAAAGTGTTCTATAAAAAATGTATTTCAATTATATGAAATTATGTATTTACTGACACCCCAACAACTGCCCCTGGACTTTCAGAGTTTTGTATAAGTATGTGTAGGGTATGTCTCACAGTATGTGTCAATAATGTGTCAAAATTCTTGTTTGTGGTAATCATACATGCTACAGATGGGGTAGAATTCTTTCAATATAATATAATATTCTTTTAATATACCACCCACAACTCCACCCTAATGAAATGATAAGCCTCTTGGATGAACAGTGAAAAGTCTTTCAGTTGCCAAGTCGAGTGTCCTGGACTTACTGCTCCCAGACATTCAAACACCAAAACTAACTTTTCTGGGTCTTCAGGAAGATACTCCTATTTAGTTTTCACTTCTGTTTTGTAGTTAATCTGCTCTAGTGGTGTGATTATTAGTGAATTTAGGAGAGAAGAGCCCTTGAGATGTAAAACCACACTCGCTTTGATAGTGGCAATATTTGTGTTATCACTCTGCACTCACATGTATACAATGTACAGGTTTGTCAGTTTGAGTGTGTGTGCACCTGTGTATGAGTGTGTGAGAGCTCTGAGTCCTATTGTCTTTCAATCAGCCGAGCAAATTTATATGCTGATTGCTTTGCCCTATTTGGAGTAAAGCCGAGTTGCAGCTGGAGGCACATTTACTTACAGATGTGCATGAGAGACATACAGGAAACACTGCAGGAAGAAATACATAAATTAATGGAATATTCTAGCATTTTTAAAAATCTAATATTTATCTAACTTATTTGTATTGCATGACTGATAACACAGCAAAACAAAGATCTTATAAACAATTTTAGAAGACATTATAAGTGCTGTATAATGCCTTATATTGCTATATTGCGACATCACACACAGATCACTTTCCAAGTTTCCACGAATAACTGTATAACTGTACAACAACACTGATGGTAACAGCTTACACAGGGATGTGTATGGTGCACACTTCACATAAATGGATTTAAGAAACATGTTATTTAGCTTTGCTGGAAGGAGTCTCCAGTGTCAGTGCATCGTAACAGTCAGAGGTAAAGCTGTAATTTTAAGTTTTCCACCACAGGAAAGTCTTCAGGACAGAGGACTTTTGCAGTTTCTCAGTAACATGACGAGCTGCATTTTTTTTCTCTCATTAACTTCAAGAGATAAATAAAAGAGAGGCTGGTGAGGGAACAACTGTTTATAGCTGTTAATATAAGCAATATCAGGAACTAACTTGGTTCTCAGACATTCCACATCATTAAAATGTAACTGTAAATGGATAATAAGTATGTGTTGTTCTTTAATAAATATTAATTGCAATCGTTGTCAAATCACTGTGGCACAAGAGTAATAAAACACTTGTTATTGGAAACAGTAACTCTGCTTTACGTTGCATCACATCACCTTGTCATTGATAATGTTCTTACAACAGCATGACCCGTAGTGTTTTATTCCTTACATCCTGACACACATCCTGTGTCAACACGGGAAAGTTTAGAGCAGGAAGAAATATGCAGAGCAGATACATTCCAGGACCAGGGTTGGGAATCACTGATTTGCCAAGCAGGTAACCAAGCAAGTGAGAAATGTTCAAGGACTTACTTTCGCCAGGGTATTAGTTTTGGATTTTGTTAATTCATTGAAAATTTTACCAAAAATTTTGTTGTCAGCTGTATTGAATTTTAGGAAATCTAACAACATTTCAAATATACATGGACCTCTTTAACAAGAAATGCATCATCAATGATCTAACCAGTTTTAACTGATGGGCTTGTAATCACAATTATATATAAAGTATTAGTGAGCAACACAGTATTGTGAATTTGTTTAAAAGGTGTCTTTAGCATTGTGTGATTTTAGTATTTTCCAAACCTGCTTTTTAAAGATGCCATGAATTCTGGAAAAAATGCAGGTGGTCAGCTGAATGCACTGAGGTCCAGAGTGAAAAGAAGGACAGTGGAAAATGCAAATCACTGAGCCGTGTCTAATTTGACTCCTTATCATTTTCACGGAGAAACAAACATACAGTGCACTGGCAAATGATGCCCAGAGGGGAAACCGAAAAACATTTGGTTACGTCCTATTTTTCTATTCTTATAGATTCCGATGAAAAAAATCTGAAGATTTAATAAAGTACAAATGACCTGATAAGGCATATGAAACATGTAACAAATATGTGAATTAATATGACCCATGCAATACTTTGGTATCAACTCCCACCCCCAGACTAGAAGAATGGTTGAGTCCAGGAGATTGCAGTCAGTAAATGAGAAAGCATTACCTCATTTCCGTATATCTAAGTAGCTGTAATACAGAGTGCCCCTGTTTGCTTGTGTGTGAGATGACAGAGAGATGAAATTAAATGGACACCATATACACAAAGGGTCTTTCTCTCAGCTGTTTTTAGAGCTGTACTGGACACTTAGAGCTCTTCTTGTGTATTTTAATCACTCATCCACCCTGCATAGACTGTAGGAGGAATTGTAGGTGGCAGCAATGACAAACTTTAAAAAAAAAAAAAAAAAGAATTTCTTGGTTAATCCTACCCAATTCATTTACACAAATATCACTGCGAGTCAGCTGGAATCCAGAGCACACAATGATATAATTTCCATTTGATTATAGGATCATTTAGACTCATTATGGTCACAGTGCACAAAAGAAACGTTCTGTGTGAAAGCAGTAATGGAAAAAACCTACAAAACAAACTTAATAATGCTGTCCTAATCCTGATAATAACCCAATTCAACACCAAGAAAAATGTTCATAAAGCTCTAATTGTCTCTGATGTCTAACCACCAGCCACAAACTGAAACTTTACAAGATGACTGGGACTATTAAAGACTGGAGATCAGTGAAGAATGACTTGATTTACCGTACAGACACACAATAGAAGTAGGTTTTGTATATAACCTTATATGAATACAGCAAATAAAATTGTATACCAGGATATTTCCGACCTACTGTATATACACACCGGAATATAGGTATAGATGTTAAATGTAAAATCTGAATAATAAAGCTGATTACATACAGTATATCTGTAGATCTAGCCATTAATCTCTCATAATAGCTGATAATTAGATAATATGACAATCTAATTAAAATTAATTTATACAGTCACAGGGTTCATCTCCTGATTTCACAGCCATAATGACCCGAGAGACTGATGAATGGAACTTTTTCTTTTCAAACCTAATCCATGTGAAATTGTACATTAACATAAACTGCATCCAACAGGCTCAGTGCCGTATTACATAAAATTCAAAATGCAAACATATGCATATTTTCTAGTTTAAATATTATCAGGTCATCAGTTTCCTTGTTTGTCTATTACACATGCTATAACTGATTATATCCACCAGTCTACTGTATAAAAGTAGGATATGACATGATAAGGCATATGAACCATACAACATGGGAATTAATATGAATCATGCAATAGTTTGGTATTAATTAAATGTATGCTGAGATGGAGTTCATCTCCTGGTTTCCACTGAAGCCATGATGACAGTAAACGTCTGATATTATACTTTTTCTTCTCAAACCTACATCATGTGAACTTGTACATTAATAAATTCCACATCCAACAGGCTCAGTGCTCTGGATATTATACACAATTTCCCTGTGTTCACTACACTAGAATATTTGTGAAAGCAAATATATGCATATTTACTAATTTCCTTGTTCGTGACATGATAAGGCATATGAACCATATAACGAATATGTGAATATGAACCATGCAGTAGTTTGCTATGTATTAAATGTATGCTGGTTTCCACTGTAGCCTTGATGACAGCAAAATGTAAATTTTTCACAGTAGTTCGAACAGCAGCTCATCCTTGTTTATTATCTATTATAGCTGCTATAACTGATTATATTCATCAGTGTACAGTATAAAACTGCACTCAGCTATGGCAGCTGTAATGCCTGATATAATGAGCTATACACTTGCATGTGCAGCTATAACAGACAATACACTCTTTCATACACACGGATGTATGATGACCTAATTACAGTCAATTTTCCACTCTGACACTAAACTTATCTCCTGATGTTACAGCTACTAAACAGGTAGCTATAATCTGATGATCTGATTAATGCAATTTAAAAAAAAAAAAATTAAACATAAAAATCTGTGAGTGTAAAGACTATGAGGATTTGTGCAGTAATGTAGTCTGTCCCTCAAATTTGAACCCATCCTGGTTACCTTCTGAATCCTGCCGTCCACGTCCAGGTAGATGATCCTGTAAGCGGAGGACGCGGAGCCCATCTCTCTCTGTCTCTCTCTGTCCCTGTCTCTCTCTCTGTCTTTCTCTCAGTCTCTCTCTCTCTCTTTCTCTCTCTCTCTGTCTGTGTCTATCCAAACCCGAACTCCAGCCTCGAAAAACAGAAATGAGCAGCAGCAGTGTATCGCAGAGACATCGAGCTCAACTCACCTCTCTGGCACTGGCGCGCGCACACACACGCACGCACATACACACACACACACACACACACACACACACACCCGCGCACACTCAAACACTGGGTCTGACCGGCGCGCGCGCGCACACGGGAAAACAATTATGCGAGGGTACATGTGTGCACACACACACACACACACACATATACATATACATATATATATATAAACCAGAAAGCTTATAAACTCTTTACTTCTTTTAACATAACTTCTGGTTTTCACTCAGAGAATCAGAAAGTGTGCACGTGACATCATGTGAACATCACATGTGAAAATACATGACTCGTGTAAAAATCATAAGTGAAAATAAAGAAGTCACTAAAAAAAACATGCATAATAATAAAATCAATGAATAATTTTTTTAAATTTAAACAAACAAACAAAAACAAACAAATAAATAAATAAAAATAATTGTATAAAAACCACATGTAAAAATACATGAATAATTTGTTCAAAAATAAATAAGTAAACAACAAATAACAACAAACAAACAACAAACAAACAAACAAACAAATAAAACATGTGAAAAGCCCACAGTGTGTGTGAAAATGTGTGAAACATAAGACATGAAGTGTCCAAAAAGTTTCATGTGTGAAGTTTATATGACTTTTCTCTAAGGGCCCCAAAACAAACAGACAAAACAGAGAACGGACCTTTCATTTGTAATTTAGTGTTAATCTGTAAAATCACGTGACAGGAGCCTAGAAACATGTGTATGTAAGGTGGAGACTGGTGGAGTGGTGTCTAGTAGGGTGCTAAAGGTTTCTAACCTGTACATAATAACATCACAAAGATCAGTGTGTCTAAAAAAGGGGGCGTGGCCACCCGGGTGTAAAGGATGGCAGCTGCTGCTCCAGTTGCTACTCCAACTCTGATCTCAAATCACATATTTGAGAAATCTATTACCAATATATACTAATACAATTCATGCATCTACATTTACACCATTTGCCAGAGTGACTGATCCTCACGCTGGTACAAACAGCGTAGGGTCTATTTGGTATAGCAACAAAAACACTAAGAGTCAAAGTTTTATTTATAGAATTTTTCCTCTGCTCAAACAGCCAGGGGAAGTTCATTCCACCACCTTTGTACCTGTATAGAGAAGAATCTTGATGAATATCTCCCTTTATCTTGAGAAATGGTGGGTCTGGTCAAGCATGAAGGCAGCATGGTGCAGAGGTGTGTGAAGTGCCTTCAGGTAGGTGTGGGCTGCTCTGTTTTTGGGCTCTGTAGGCGAGCATTAGTGTTTTAAATCTGATGCTACTGGCAGGCAGGGAAGGAAACACAACAACGGGGTAGTGTGGAGAGGTTGAAAAGTCGTTCAGCTGAATTCTGGACCAGTTACTGGAGTTGGATGGCATGCAGAATAAGACCTACCAAGAGTGCGATTCAGTAGTCCAATCTTGAGATGATGAGAGACTGAAGAAGCATGTGAGTGGCATCTGTGGAGAGAAATGGTCAGATCCTCCTGACATTGTAGAGAAGAAACGTATATGATGACGTCAGGCTAGCAATATGAGAAGAAAACTTTGCAGAGAAATGTATCATTTCTCACTTCATGTAAAAAAAATTTTGGACAAGCCACTGTCTGAATCAGTTATATTTATTAACAAACAGAGCAATTTGAAGGGCTCTACAGGGTGTCCACAAAAGCACGATACAGCAGATGAGAAAATGTGTAGAGCATAAGGGTGAACATGTACAGCATACATTGTAAATAATAATTTATAACAAAATTAAAGTGCATGTATTTTGCTTTCTGGTGTGATGTAACCGGTCACCTCCAGGTGAGGACTCAAACACTCGACCTTTGGCTATGGAGCAGATCAGAATGCTGCTCTTTCCAATCCTAAAAACTCTAAGCTCTAACCTTAATACAATTGGGGTCATAAGTTTACATACACCTTGCAGAATCTGCAAAATGTTAAAAAATTTAATAATAATAAATAATATTATTTAATAATAATAAAATGTTAATAATTTTTAAAAAAATAAATAAGAGAGATCATAAAAATTTCATTTTTTTTTTTTTTTATTTAGTACTGCCCTGAATAAGATATTTCACATAGCAGACGTTTACATATAGTCCACAAGACACAATCATGTTGCCTACTTGAGCATCAGTGAATGTATGCACCTTTTGTAATAGTTGTGTACGAGTCCCTCAGTTGTCCTCAGTGTGAAAAGATGGTTCTCAACATCATATAGCCACTGTTGGAAAGGGGTCAAATATGCAGAAGATGCTGGAAAAGCAAAGAATGTGCAGGACCTGGAGGATTTTTCTAAAGAGCAGTGGGCAGTTTAACTGCTCAGGACAAACAAGGGACTCATGAACATCTGTTAAAAACAGTCGTTGATCATCCAGGTAACAACACACAGTATTAAGAATCAAGCGTATGTAAACTTTTGAACTGGTTCATTTGTGTAAATTCAGTTATTATTTTGTCTTGTGGACTATATGTAAACAGCTGATATGTGAAATAGCTTATTCAGGGCAGTACTAAATAAAAAATTAAATGCAATTTTTATGATCCCTCTTTTTTTTTTTTTTAATTAACATTTTGTAGATTCTGCAAGGTGTATGAAAACTTATGACCCCAACTGTACATTTTACATACTAAAATGGTAACTCGGTGTCTCAGACAATACGTGGGGCCAGTATAACATCTGATACAGTTTATTAGTTACCAGTTTATGAGATAACCCTACCATATTGGTCACGCTGTACATGTACAGTTACTGACTACTGTCCATCTCTTGCTATGCACAATTTGTCCATCAGTAGAAATAGACCACCAAAAGTTATATTACATGCTGCTGGGTAAAGTTTTATGTGAAACTGGGACCACAATCCACTAACACAGAAAGATTTTTAAAAAGTGAATATTTTACTCTGCCACCAAACAAATAGGAGGCCATTTCTCCAGGGGTAAGCAAGGCCAAAACAATAAACAAAAGCTAAGACTACCTCCACAAACAAAACTACCTTCCCTAAGCATGAACTAAAAATGAAAGACATTAGGAAACTGTTCCCAAAATTCCTTCCTAACAGTAAAACCAGAAGAAAAGTGATAAAGAAAATGGTGCTCACCCCCTTCAGGCAGTGGTGACGGCAAGTATAAATAAGCATTTACTGTATATAATTAACCAACACTCAGTAAGTTCACAAACTCTCTAAGACACACTATTCATATCAGTGTCAGCAATTACACACTTAGATTTAGCACAACCACAAAAGAGAGTCAGCCATCTTCTTTTCCTTTTCTCATTTCCCCACCCAGGAAATGCCCCGCCCTGTCAATCAACAGCCAAGCATTGTAGTAGCTCCCTCTAGAGAGAGGGAGGACAGACACAAGCAGACAAGAAAATACTGTACAAAGCACATAATGCTGAGATCCGTAACACCACCACCAAAAAACAAACAAACAAACAAAAAATCAGGAGGCCAGTTTTTATTACATATACAGGAGAGGAACATAAGAGGGCTATGATCCATATACACAGCTGTAGGATGTGAACTGAGTGATGAAGCATTCTCAGCACAGCAGTAACACTGACATGGTAGTGTGTGTGGTCATGGAATAAGTGTATCAGTGCAGGAGTGTTGCTGGGGTTTTGAAATGCGTCAGTGTTACTAACCAGCCACCTAACCAAATATCTCCAACTAACAGCAATGCTGTGGTCAGAAACTGACAGTGAGGAAGGCTAGAGAAAGACTAACACACACTTTGCATGGAAAAGATGAGCTAAGGTATGAAGGTTTACCTTCAAGGTCAGCGAGTCTAATAAGGTGGAAACAATGTTCTGTAATTAATATTAGTTCATGTTTTGTTATAAAATCACTTTATAGAGAAAGAGAAAGAGAGAGAGAGAGATAAACCATTTTAAATCAGTAAAGAATCAGACAAATATTACAACAGAAACAGCTGATATTCCTCTTTATTAATAATGTGATTTGTTCACATTCATTCCTATAATTTCTTTATACAAAGTGAATTCCCAGCACAGCTACTGCAATGAGTTTCTAAAGGAGTCTGAAAATGACAGAAAAAAAAAACCATATAAAGAGCAATAAAATAGAAAACAAGGCACAATCATGTTGTTGTAACACCAGTAAACAATTAGATGCACCTTACTCATACAAAAATACATTCAACCATCTATAATATGACGTCCACTTCCAGATGGGTCACAGAACAGATTCAACTGCATTATTCTTCATCACGGCATTTCAGTTAAAGGCTCCAGTCTGATGGTGAATCGTGTTTTAAGCTCTCTCATGTTTGCCTACTGTGTACTCTGTCTTTCATACTCACTCATTACTGTAAATGAACAGTGTATGTCCCTACAATATCTAAAAAAAAAAAAAAAAAACAACAGCAATATTTTGGGAAAAAAAATGTCTCGGTGACGACGGAAAAATGAGTGGCTTCCTTCAAGCCGTCTATGACACCACAGTACAGAACACACTCATATACACACACTGTGCATCTGAGCAAAACAATCAGAGGACAGTTTACATTTCTCTAAATCTGTCTGAATCTGAACCTGCCCTAAAAAACAAAACAATCTCAATATACCTTGAATCTCAATGCACTCTGGACCACAGTATTTAAAACACAGTATTTAAATAACCAAATATATTATATATTTGTATATAAATAACATGTAAGGTTTTGACTTTGGTTTGTAGAAAGGCAGACGTGAATAAAGAACAATATATTAATAACATCCACATATTTATCTGTACACGTTCCATGTGCTTGAAAGGATATTTAGTGGTACAGATGGAGAAACTATTCTACTGTTTTACGCACTTACTGACAGCAGGAAAAGGAGAAAGATTTGAATCCAAGCTGAAAAAAATCTTTTAAAAAAGCAAATGTTTGTAAGTAGCTCCTTTTAGCTTTCATTGATTATTAGCAACATGGGGAAGTTCACAGTCCTAGTCTCGTTCATGCCATGTATGCTACATGTCTGTGTCTTCTCTGTCTATCACCTGGCATGGACTTTGTGGATACACTCAATAAAGTGTGTTAAGTTTGAAAAAACAGAAATCCACGGGACTGGTTGGGTTTATAAAACTCATCAAGCTGAAATGTGCAAGTGCGATCATTGCGTCTATTTACATTCCCACAGAATCTCTCCAGTTAAAGCCCATTAGGTTTATCCCATGAATGGATTTATTACCCGTGAAAATCCACTATTAAAGGAGCAGTTTGCAACATTTACAGCCTCTTGCTGCCTCCAAAGGGAATTGCAACTGCAGTGAAAACATTTTTACAAGCCTTCATCGTTACGCCTAACCGACCTCACCCTCTGTACTGAAACAGCATTTGCCTTTCAGTGGAAAGGGCTAAGCTGAGCAGCTTTGTTTGGGCTTGGGGTAGCGTTATTTTCAGGCCCAGAAAAAAATTAAGAAGCCTAAAGTGAAGAAATTACCAAGATCCACTGAATATTCTGAGTCAAACTTTAACTAAAGTATGTCTGAAATTACACTGCACCTTTAAATATCAGTATATTTCCAAATAGTGAGTGGATTCTGAAAAGCTACTGTATTCCATGAATAAATATTACATAATCAAAATAAATACCTATACCTCGTACCATTTAACTCAGTGAAACCTTATTACAAGGACACTTACATTAATAATATAGACATAGAAGGCAGTGATAAACATTTAGACTATGCTTGATTCCTTCACTGATCCGATACAGCTCAACTGTAAATGTCTAAAGAACTTCATTGGTTTGAAACAGTAGGTGGAGCAAGACTTCAACTCTCTATACAGCTGGTAAAAAAGGCAGGCTTGTAACAGGCTGCTACTCAGGCTACAGCAATGGTAATGAGTTCAAGTTTCAGTTTTGTCCTGTTACACTGCTAGAGCACCACAAAGCACAGTGGACATAAGCAAGCCAAAGGGCAGGTCTGGTTCTGAGAACAGATTTAAACTGTGGTCCCGGTTGGAAAGCGTAGAGGGCAGAGTCTCCATCCAGAGTCTTCCTCCTCCACTCGAATTTAGTGCAAAGTGCTCAGTGCTCCTTCAGTCTGGAATACAGAAGGATAAAACACCATTTAGGCCCTAGGTTTAGATGTAGATATAGAGAAATGTGTTCAGAGATGAACATGGACTCACTCTACAGACGCTCTTGGACGATTCTTGTTTGACCTCATCTCCTTAAACACCAATCTCAGCAACAGCTGCAGACAAAAACAATAAGCAGATAAAACAAACATGTGAATGCAGGGGTCACTGCACTGATGCGCTGATCTAAGCCGTACTGACCAGTAGTGCAAGAAAGTCTGCTGTCATGAGCATGTAGAAGACCTGATCCCAGCCGTGTGCAGAGAGCAGCCCGGCCAGCAGGGGGCCTACTGCAGCACCTATACAGCACAGAGAAGAAGGAAGTGACAAACTTACCGCAAAAGTGTCCCAACATTTTATAACTCGCAGCCCATTACAGCAACTGAATATCAGTGAAAACTGGCCTGCACAAGATACAATGCAGCTTTACACAGATTAAAGATATCGATTAAAGCAACTTTACAAGAAGAAGCCTATAAGCATATTTATGCGTGGTTTTCAAAGTATATATGAATGTACAGGGGGTCCGAGAAGTCAGGAACCAATGAGAGTAAAACTACACACATATCATTTTGTATTTATTATTTACAGCGTCTGCTCTACATGTTCACTCTTACTGTCTATGCATTTTCTCAGCAGCTGTATCATGTTTTTTGTGGATTTTGCTTAACATATTTGGATCGACACATTTGCTCAACATATTCCTACTGGTTCCTGATTTTTCTGACACCCTGTATATGAATATACTGCATATACATGCTCTTTTTCACTGATGTTCATAAATCCTGATTAGACAAATCAAAAGTTCATTGTCTGGATCAAATCTGGACCACATTTATACCTCAAGTAGCCATTCCCACTTTTCTTTTTTAATCACTTTTCACTTTTATTCAAGTTTATTTGTGTAGCACTTTTAACAATGTCACTAAGCAGCTTTACAGGAATCCAGATGTGGATTGATATCCTTAATGAGCAAACCAGAGCACACAGTGGCAAGGACAAACTCTTGAAAAGAAACCTTGAGGGAAAACCAGGGAACTCTTTTCTGGGAGACACTGGACAGTGTTTATGATTAGTTTTACTGAATTAGTGTTGTTAAAAATATTGGCTCTGTTTAGAACAGATTTCAAGTTTATTCTTCCTCTTTTCCTGACCTGATTTAGGTGACTAAACATGTATATCAAATCTATTTGCTTACAGTCTTGCTTAATTGCTGAAATGTAGTAATTAGTAATTATTATAAACGAATAATTATTTGATTAATTATTAATACAATTACTTGATTTATCTGATTTGTTTATATAGACTAAATTTGTTTATTCGTGAGTTAGATGTCACATCTAAACATCTAAACTCAAGAACTTTCAGAGAAAAGGGTGAAGAAAATACTTCATAGAAATGTTTGTGTTCTGTTGCTTAAGAGACAGTTTGAGCCATATTCAAATGTTTCCCTAGAAAACACTTTCCAGAATGTTCATAAGGTGTAAATTATCATGGGATTTGAAAGAACAGACCCAAGAGCCTGATTTTAGCAAATCCACAGCTTAAAAAAAGGCCCACATTATCCCATGGCAGTTGTTCTCAAACATATTTGGTTACAATAACCTCTTTCAATGAGCTTTAAAGTCAAGTACGATTTTAATGGACTATATACTGAACTTTTACAGAAATCCAGATGTAGATTTATATCTCAAATGAGCAAACCAGAGGCAGTGGAAAAGGAAAAATTTCCTGAGACGCCATGAGGAAGAAATCTCGAGAGGAATCAGACTCAAAAGGGAACTTTTTCTGAGTGACACTTAATACAGGTTTAAATATCACAGTCAAATTCATAACAGAATAAACAGTCTGATACACTTACCAACAGATCCTGTCCCATCAATAATGGCAGTGACTGTTGACAGAGCGCGGGCATTGCCTTTTAGGCTCTTATGGGTGCCCTGTATTGTTGAAAAAGTAAAAGGTCAGCAATAATGTGTAGGAAGAGGAGCCAAAAGTATTTCTGAGTGTATCAAATGGATACACACACACAAGCATGCATACACTCACCAGATCAGCAGACACAGCGGTCGTGATGAGGGCATAAGGTCCGTTCACTAACCCTCCACACACCAGCAGCATGCCTATGACACACAAGACGGTTCATCAGCTCACACAGGTTTAATACAGGACAAAAATACTGTGCATGAGTATTCACATAAAGGACACACACATAATCATATGCCTCATGTATGTCATTCAGGTAAATGCACTGAACATTGGGACACTGAGTGGAAAAAATGTTTGTGATTGTTTATTATATTAAATTATTATATAATTAGATATTATTGCATTATTATTAGAGATATCACATTTTCTTGTCCAATACCAATAATGAAGTGGATGCTGACACACATCTGATACTGTTTTCTTTAAAAACTACCTAGCTTTAAAATGTTTTTTTTAATTAACTGAAATACTTCATAGTTAAACTGTTTCACACAAAAATCACTTATACTGTAAATGTAATAAATACAACAAAGTATAAAATATTAATATAATCAATCAATCAGTCAATCAAACCAATCAGTCAATCAATCCTAACAAAAGAAAAAGCAGTCAAGTCTCTTTATAAGTAAACATTTCCAGTTCCAAAAATAAATTTCTTTTCCAAATCCAGTTGCAATCTTTGCCATTTGTTACAGGATCCGATATCCGGTATGTTTTCTCTGATATCCGATCCACCATTTTTTCCTGAGATTGGCCCGATACTGATACTGGCTATTGGATCAGTTCCATCTCTAATTAATATACATATTTTTATATTATTATTTTTATTATTATTATTATTTTTGCTACAGTGGTGGGAATCATGCCCATTACCAATATAAGTAATTATATGTATTGAGTTTTTATAGTTAATAACCTATTTACTTGGTCATTTGAATGGGTTTAAAAACCCATTTGTTCAAAAACAAATGCAAAGTTGGACCTTATGTGTCTCCTGGTGGAATGCTCAGGAAAAACCGCCAAAATATTATTGTACACATTAAAATAATGAGCCTAATATTAGAATATTGGATTATGTTCATAAAATAAATCAGTACTGATGTGGTCCATGGCATTTATTTTACATGAGAAGGGTTCCCTGGCTGCAAAAAGTTTAAGAACTTCTGCGAAAAATTCCTACACCTACACTGTGAACCATGAGACCTTTAGGAACACGATAGTAACTGATATGTAGAGATGTTACATTAGTGTTGCAGGCAGTGGAGAAAAGTCTTACCGATAGTGGGGCCCAGACCAAACTGGCTCATCATGGAAAAGCCATAGAGCTAGAAAACAGTCACAAATGAAGTATTATCAGTCACAGGAAGCCCAACAATATATGTCTTAATATAACAGCTTTGCCCTCTATTGACCTGACTATGAAAAAATAATCTCATAACTTACAAAAAATAAAACAACGTGTTTAAATGCACTTTAAAAAAAATCAAACAAATGGAAAACTCCAGGGCTACATGAGTCACTCATTCATAGTATTTCTTTTTGTATTGTAGTGAAGCAATTAGTTTAATTATAATTTTACACTAGTAAATTTAATACACTAATAGTTTAATTGCAGCATGAACGTTAGTCAAAAAAAACAAAAGGTGAAGACAAGTATCTGAGGAAGGCGATAATCAACATGTTTAAGCATGACATTAAGCTTTCATTTTAATTGCTGCTTCCAAACAACTCAGGCACTGTAATTCCGAAAAGTAAAATGGGGAGAGCATTTTAGAAATTTCTTTCCCCGTGTAGCAAGACAATGACAAGACCGTTATATGTCTTGCCTAAACAGTTATGCTTGCTGTCTCTATATTAACAGGGATGTTGGTTTAGAGCTGTTTTTTGAAAGGATGTGATTGTATAGTAATAGTGAATACGTAAGGTGGATACTACATATAATCTAAGCCTAATAATAGATGGATAAAAAAAACATGTAATCATTGACATGGCAAAGCTTTCTGTAAGGAGACATTTATTCAAGCTTTAAGTTTTCTGAGATGGGAAAGTCTTCAGGATGAAGGGTTTTCTAGTTTCTTGGTAACATGACAAGCTGAGTTTTCATCTTATTAACTTTAAAAGACAAAAAAGAGAGGCTGGTGAGGGAACGATTGTTTATAACTGTTATAACATCTCTGATAAGAGGAAATAATTTATTTCTTTTTGGACGTTCAACAACATTAAACATGCTGTAAACTATAAACGGATAAAAAGTACAATGTATCATTAGTATTGTTCTATAATATATATAAAAAAGGTAATTGTTGGGAAATTGCGAGGAAAAAGAGGAAAAAAACACTTCAGGATGTGCTGTTATAGGAAAATAATCTTTGGGGTGTTTACAGTAACTCTGCTTCATGTCAGGCCGCATTACACCGCCATGTCGTCGATTATTTTCTGATAACACTGCAGCCTGTCATGTTTTCTTCCTTAATCATTGCAGTATTATTAGTTATAAGACTAACTCAACACTAACCCAAAGACTCAAAGTTGAACCCAAAGTTCAACTGACTGTTGAATAGGTTTAATATGAATCACATTAACGTACAGGCTATTTCAATAAGCCTGAAAAGTGCTGTTAAAATATTTCATGTCTATATTTTAACACAGTGTTACTGTGGAAAATTCAGGAACAAATTAAACTCAGGTAAAAATATGATGGTGCATATTTCATTAATGTGCCTGAAAGATCTGAATAGTTAAACCATAATAATATAATAAATCCGTGCTATGAGCCAACAGCCGTCTGTGAATATTTTTATTGACACAGGATTTTATTAATTAATTGATTTTTGTTTTTGTAAATTCCCTTTCGCCAGGGTGCAGTAATAATACATACTGTTGGAGCAGCCAGGAGCAACATCACAGCACATGTAGTGGCTCTCTTTCCCATCTTATCTGAGACCACGCCTGCCAGGATTCCACCTATACACCCACACACATGCACACGCACATGTCAGTGATAAGTGATTGCCTCACCCTAAACCACCCTTGAAATGACTTAAAGAAAGCACAGGTGGCTCTCCATACCGACGATTCCTCCCACGTCAAACAGGGTGGAGAGATCGCCTGCTTTCTTTGCATCAAGGTGAGCTGTGACACACAACAGAACAATGCAGTCAGAAACTGCTGAGCATTTCAGCATACCATGAGTAACCGATTAAACAAGTTTGTGTAGTTGTGCAATAAATGAAAAGAAAATTCTCCACATTCCAGTTGGGTGTGTATGACAAACACCCAAGTCCCAACACACTCTTACCTGCTTTAGTGATATAGAGGGGCAGCCAGAACAGAAACGTGTAGCTGACCAGCTTAGCAAACAGCAGACACAGAGAGAATTCCACCACACCCTACACACACACACACGCACACACACACACAAGGGATTGAGAATTTTGTACCACATACAGTATGCTCACATATATAACATACACTCGCATAGTATATACACACACATAAACACATATGTACAGGTTCACAGAAGCACAGCAATGATGGGATAGTGGGTGGAGCTAATTTTGTAGATATAGAGATGATGGAAATTGGTCTAACTGTGGAAGGAGAAATATATTAATGGTAATAATTTGGTATGATATTGCACAGATGCATGTTTGGGTGTAAATTGGTCTAATACATGTTGGATGGGTGGATGATCCTCTTATGATGGATGGGTGGAAAAAATGAATGAAATTTTAAATGGATAGAATTTTGATCAAATATTCTGTGAATTGTTGAATTTGGTATAATATTAGAAGGATGGATGGATGGATAGACTGTAGAATTTTATATAATATTAGTTGGACGAATGGATGGAGTGGGGAATTTTGTATAATATTAGATGAATGGACAGATGGGTGGATAAACAGATGGATAGACTCTGGAATTTCATATAAATGGATGGATGGATGCATTCCGGAAATTGGTATCATACAAGATGGATGGATTGATAGATTGTGATTTCATACAATTTTAGATGGATGGATGGATTGTGGAATTTTGTATAATATTGTATGGATGGTTGGATGGAATGATGGATAGACTGTGGAATTTCATATAATATTAGTTGGATGGATGGATAGACTGTGGAATTTTGTATAATCTTAGATGAATGGATGGACATGTAGATGGACAGATAGATGGAATTACATATAAATGGATGGATGGATGGCTGGGTTGTGGAATTTTGTATAATATTGGATGTCTGGACGTCTGGATGGATGGAAGGATGGATGGATGCATTTTGGAAGCTGGTATCATACTGGATGGATGGATTGATAGATAGAATAGAATTTCATAGAATTTTAAATGGATGGTTGGATGTAATTTGTTCCAGTACTAGTCGGATAGATTAACGAAATTAATCTAATAATTAGTGGATGGATCGAAGGAAAGAATTTGGTCTCATTTTGGAGGGATGAACAGGATGTATGGAATTTGGTCAAATTTTGAATGTAACTATTGGTCTGATTTTTGATACACTATATTACCAAAAGTATTCGGTCACCCATCCAAATGATCAGAATCAGTTGTCCTAATCACTTGGCCTGGCCACAGGTGTATAAAATCAAGCACTTAGGCATGCAGACTGTTTTTACAAACATTTGTGAAAGAATGGGCCGCTCTCAGGAGCTCAGTGAATTCCAGCGTGGAACTGTCATAGGATGCCACCTGTGCAACAAATCCAGTCGTGAAATTTCCTCGCTCCTAAATATTCCACAGTCAACTG
>CM040458.1:24403796-24423677 GCA_022758105.1 Pangasianodon gigas | reverse complement strand
TGTGACCTCACCAATGCGCTTTTGGAAGAATGGTCAAAAATTCCTATAAACACACTCCTCAACCTTGTGGACAGCCTTCCCAGAAGAGTTGAAGCTGTAATAGCTGCAAAAGGTGGACCGACATCATATTGAACCCTATGGGTTAGGAATGGGATGGCACTTAAGTTCATATGTGAGTCAAGGCAGGTGACCGAATACTGTCACTGTAATATAGTGTATATGTATGTATGAATGGATAGACTTCTACATACTTTATCTGTTTATGGATGGAGGGATGTGTGTGATGTCACTGACCGGTATGCGTAAAGCTCCCATGAAACTAATGGCACCCGGCTCCGCCTCACTCTTCACTACAACCACCTGCTGCACAGGAACACACACTCCTGTACTGTCCTGCCCCAGCAACAGCTCTGTATCGGAGCTCTGACACACACATACACACACACACATACACGCACACGTTACCCGTTGTGAGTTAAAAAGAAAGGTGTCAGTTAAAACAGGTGACAGTGTAGGAGACTCACCTGGGTTTTTGCTCCTTGTTTATACTGCAGGTACAGGTCTTTATGGCCATTAACCCCATTCCAGCTTTTGTGCAACTTCTGCCAGGAACACAACAACACAGTTTAGAAAACATACAATGATGTGTGCGTATGTGTTCTTTTACACTTCTTTTCTTCCCCTTTTCAGGTGATCCTTAGTGACAGTTGTGATTGAAATTACTGCTCATGATGTCTAACCATCACCAGCTGTAGTGTCAACACACTTACACACACTTACACAATTTAACACACACATGTAAGCAGGAAGAGATTATTTGGTGTGTACTTGCCTGGTGACCATTGACAGCATTTTGAGTGGCAGCAGCTTTCAGATCGTTTGGGTCTGAAAAGACAAAACAGAGAGTACAATCCATTCAGACTCAGCAAGGTTACATTCCAGCACACACACACATACACACACACATCAAAACTGAGTACGTAAAGATCCAGATCAAACACACTAACTTTAAAATGCCATCAAGATTCACACAGCAGGCAACTGGTAGCCTGATGACCTTTTAACTAAATTAAATACAATTTTTAATTAAATGTCTTTTTCATTTGTGTTGGTGATGTGCTTTGGTCGTACTGTGCCTTTACTGTCTTGTTTGTTTAATATAAACCCAGGCCACATTTAATATCAACAGACTAACTAACAACAAAAAAACATCACATAACACCCACGCTCAATAAGGAAGAGGAAGCAGATGATGCCCATGACGGCGATGATGATGCCAGGGACGATGAAGGACAGCCCCCAGTTAGACGACACGTAGTACGCGGCGATCAGAGAACCCAGGATGTTTCCAACAGAGGTGTGAGAGTTCCACAGCCCCATGATCAGACCTCGTCTGATTGAATACAAAATCTCATGATTTACATATATATTTAGATATTTATTTATATCTACAACAGAAAAAAACATGTTAGGAAAATCTGTGGACAAAATTATAATCAGAATGATTTATGGAGGTCAACATACTTTTGTATCATTTCATTTGTGTATTCTCTAATCATCCTCATATTGATGAATGAACTTGTCCTTCATATCACCTCATAATTATACCTCAGTGAAACAGGAAGTCTTTAAAAAAGTGAAATATGTGACCCTAAAAAAATAAAATAAAAATGGGAACTACACTTTTATTTTGCTTATAACAGTTCATAGGTGTGCCAGCAATTGTGAAATGTGGCTTTCTTAAAAAATATGTTTGTATATGTAAGTTTTTTAAAAAGTTTCCTTACAACATATTTACTTCAATGAAAGTTTAGATTTCTCTCCTATGCTCAGTGTGAGATTAAGCAACATAACCACAAAATTCATAACCATTAAAAAAAAAAAATTCTTTACTAAGGGTGCCAATAATTATGGAGCTGTCTGTATATATGCCAGAAAACTCTATCAGTATTATTGTTTTTCAGTGTATCTGGAATGTCTGCAATTACGCAGAAGTCTCACAGAACCCACTAAAATTTCGGTAATAAACCAATTTTAAGCAAGTAACAAGTAGATTACTAATTAAATGACAACTTAATGATTAATTAATGATTAGTTATTGTATAAAGTTTAACATACATTACACACATTTAGGTAGAAGGTTAAAAACTTTCTAATAAAGTTTAATTAATACTTAATAATAAAACTAATAAAACAGGAATAACATGAATTTTGGAAAGCAGTGCATCCCTGCAACTGAAACTGAGAATCTCTGCAGATGGTTATTTTTTAAAAAAATTTTATGGTAAGCCACATTTAAAGTTTCCATATCATTTGAAATCTGAGGCCAAAATGGCGTAAATGCACAAAAGGTCAAGGTGCGAGTGTGTTTAGACAGACTCGGATGAGTTCACGGCAATCACTGCATGGTGTTTATGTGTAACAGATGAAAGATAATGAGGGCTGTCATGCTTATTTTCCATCTGGGTTATCTTACTTATGCTGCTAGAAAGCACAACTAAAGATAATGTGCACTGTGTCATGCTCAGAGAAGTAGTATGGCTCTGTCAGATTATATTATATGAATATTATAACACAGTTATATACATAGTTACACACCTGCCCTTGCCAAACCAGTTCCCAATGCAAGTCACCACACTGGGCCAGCCAGTAGTCTGCACCACTCCGTTGGCAATCTGTAACATGAGAGAGAGAAAGAACAAGAGAGAGAGAGAAACAGAGAGAGAGAGAGAGAGAGAGAGAGAAAAAATCAGTGAGAAAATACTTAATGTATTTTCAATAATAAAAAAAGCAAAATCTTTCTCTCTTTTGATTTCTATTCATATCTAATAGATTATGTATTTATCATTTGTGATATCTATTCACTGAGTTATGTTGAATATCTCTGTATTATTTAAATAAATATCCTCCTCAGGTCTGTCTCAGAGATGATGTTTAATATGCAAGTTACTATGACGAGGCTAGAAACTCATTGCAACACACACAGAGAGAAAAAGCAAATGAATAGAATGAACATGGCTACTTTCCTCATTTCACTGTTATATTTCAATTCTCTGGCTGACAAATGAGCTCCACCACCCAAACAGAGCTCTGCCCCATTTCATTAAAAGGATTAAAAGGATTAAAAGGTAGGCTAATTTGAGAGGCAAGCAAAATTTCAATAGGGTGTGTGTGTGTGTGTGTGTGGCTTCTTTAATCTATAAATCACAAAAAGTGGAGCAGGCACAGAAAGCTGACCTGGACAAAGATGTAGAATCCGAGGTTGTGAATGTCGTAGACGTATCCGAGTCCGAACAAACAAGTGAAGAGGCCACTGGTCAGCATCCCCACACTCAGATAGAGGCGGATGGGCAAACGCTCTCCAATAATCCCACTGCCAGAGGCAATGGCAAACATATCAGCAGAGTCAAAGGCAGGGGAAGACAAATGTGTGTGTTTGGGGATATGTGAACAAAGCTGAGATGAGCAATACGGTGATATAATATCGAGATTGTAATAATGCATTGTTCTGAGATATTATGGGTATTGTAAGTATTTTTATAACTCTAAATTATTTATTTTTGTCTCATTGAGCTAACATTTTCACTGCTGTTTTGCTAGGAGCTTGTTAGCAAGCCTATATATTGTGATGCATATCATGTATCATAGAAATGTCAAGTATCATCATATGATATTTTTATCATATCTCTCACCCCTAGTGCATGAAAATGTGTCTGATCTGTCTCGAAACATTTTCCAGCTCAGTTTGGAAAACACAGAGGTCAGCACTGGCAAGTGTGTGTGTGTGTGTGTGTGTTTGTGTGTTTATTTATGTAGACCTCAAATTAACACCCTGCAGTAAAATCTACTAATTAAAGTTGGTGAAAAAACAGTCTGTACTGTGTGTGTAAAAAACCCCATTAAATTAGTTTTATTATGAAGCCTTAAAGTAATGGTTTAGCTAAAAAATTCCATTTACGTCAAAGATATTCAATCAGCCAAGACATGTTTGACGTCTGTAGTTTGCTTCTTTAATTTTGGACGGGATAATGGATAAGGTAGCTCACAAGTAAGCAAGTAAACATTGAGCAAACAACGTATGTCTACATTATCACACATTTGACTCATGAGTCATCATTTGACTCAGTAATAACAACTGAAAACACACACATACACCCACACACACCCACAAACGCCTGCACACACGCGATTCTTTTGTGTATAAACACAAAACCGTGCAGCAGTGCTTCAGTTCTCACCTCAGATACATGCCTATAGCATAAGCACACAGGAACGAGTAGTCCATCGCACCCAACAGCTGCTTATAGTTTCCTTTATCTGCACGCACACACACACAGACACACACACACACACCAATCATGAGAAGTGTACAGAGACAACAGAAACACTATACATTTCATATCTCTTTATACCACAGCGCTGTGGAATTCTCAGATCTGACTGATCAGAAGGTGTTGATTATTTTTCTATACCAGCAGCTCTGACAGTAGTTACAGCTACAAGACAAATCACAGGTTTTTATCAATACACATGTTCTACTATGTTACTGTTTCTATAGTAACAGCTCATTCACAGGGACTTGTATGGCAGACGCTCTACGTAATCTACGTCTAACAATAAAGTGACTCAAGAACGTGTTGTCATTTAACAAAGTAAAACACAGAATTGTTGATGTGGTGAAGTTTTCTGTAAGGAGACGTTTATTTAACATTTAGTGAAGGAGGCTCCAGGGACAGCGCTTTGTAACAGTCAGTAAATTTTCCACCAAACAAGACAGAGGACTTTGCGTTTTCTGGTTTCTCTCTAACATGACAAGCTGCATTTATTTTTGTTTTATTAACTTCAAGAGAGAGAGAGAGAAAAAAAACGCTGTTGATGAAACAACTGTTTATAGCTGCTATAACGTAAACAGGAACTAACTCGATTTGCCAACGTTCCGCAAAATTACACACAACTATAAATGGTAAACATTGGCATTGGCATGCTGCTGTGGTATAAGAGGAATAAACCACTTCGGGTGTGCTGTTATTGTAAAATAATCAACAATGTGGTGGTAACAGTAACTCTGCTTCATGTCAGGCCACATCACACAGACAGAGAGAGAGAGAGAGAGAGAGAGAGAGAGAGAGATTTACCGAATGGTTTCCAGCTGCAGTCTGTTTCAATGATAATGTGCTGCTGACTGCTGATGTGTTTTACAGTAGACGTCACCTCTCTAATCTGCGTACAGTTCTTATGGAGTTCACTCTAAACAAATCAACACACACACACACACACACACACAATCATTAATCACTAACCAAACACACAACAACCAAGCACTACTTATGAGTCATGAATCAGAACTAGCACTTATTAGTTCTTATCACAATGCTTATTGAATCAGAAAGCGTGAACAAGCTCTTCCTGTTAAAGACACATACTGACACAAGCACTAATACCATACAGTATTGCTACTGTGATAACACTGCATGCTCTCTGACGTAGATAACGCTGGCTGTGGATCATATAGACAGGGATAACAGTAGCTCTATGACGTACTTGCATGTGTCTTTGTTCAGGAAGCTACACAAGTGCAATTAAGACCATTCATTTTAAATCCTATCAAGTAGGGCTGAGTGATATGATGATAACATTGATATTGTGATTAATTTTCTCACAATAAGATTTTTTGGGAGATATTGTGGATATCATAACATTTTATTAAAATTATTTTTAAACAATTAATATTTGTAGTCAATATAAAAAAAGTCAATATAAAATTTTATATATATATATATATATATATATATATATATATATATATATATATATATAACAAATATAAATAGAAGTATCATTTTTAAAAATATGATAAATATGTAAAAATAAAAATACAACATAAAAAATAAAAATACATTTATTAAAATGTGTTTATTAATAATCAACATTATTGTACATTATATATAAATAGTTTTATTTTTTAAATGCAACACTTCTCCATTGCTGGCAGTTTGTGAGTAAAACTATATATTGTGATACATATCATGTATCGTCGAAAAAGCCCTCGAGAATCGTGAAATTATATTTCTAATAAGACTTACGCCTGTTATTATTATAAAGACTGTATTGTTTTGTAAATGGAAATGAAACCAAGGCTGGTCTTCTTCAAAGTAGCAAGACTGTAAAGCCCAGACAGAGATTTTTGCTTCAGCAGATCTGATTAAATATGAAAGTACAGAAAATGGCATCAGATAAAGTACAGACCATCACATTCTATTTCTGGGTATTACTGGGTGTGTGCATTTTATCATCCTGAAGTGACAACATTATTTTTGTCCCTGTGGGCTGTGTGTGAGTGACTAAAGCTGGTTGTGTAAAGTGCAGGGGTGTGTGTGTGTGGTTACCTTTACAATGCTGATGGGCTTCCTGGACAGGTGGAAGCTGGTGTAGAGCAGGAAGGTGAGGGCAAATGTGAAGGCTCGGTACCTACACACACAAACATACACACACACGTGCGCGCGCGCACACACACACACAAGAGAGAAGCAAGACAAATGTTAACGTCTATGTTTTAGTCAATTGTCTTTTATCCAGAGTAATAAAACATGCCAACAGATTAAGGGGTGAATAAACTATTCAACTGAATTCAATTCTATTTCTAGAGCACATTTAAAACAGCCAAAGCTGACCAAAGTGCTGAACAGCTATGAGGACTGAGAGGAATTACAACTACAGAATTAAAATACAGAATAAGGCTACATTTACACACAGCCCTTGCCACTGATTTTTTATAAAAAGAGTCGACTGATGGACAACAGGCAGGTGATGTACGAAAAGTATGCTCTGTTGTTCCTTTAAGACTGAAAGTACTTTGAGCAAGTGTCAGACAAGAGTATACAGTCTTTGCCAGGCTAAAATGAGGCACTATACGATATTCGTTCATTTATTTTCAGTAAGCACTTTATTCTGTTCAGGGATGCGGTGGATATGGAGCATATTCTGGGAACGCTGAGTGTGAGGTGGGAAAACATCATGAATGGGATGCTAAACCATCGTAGGGCATCGTGCACACACTCATTCACACCTAGGGGCAACTTAAAGGCACCAAACCGTCTGTTGGAGTGTTTTTGGGAAACCTGGGAACACACAGGAAACCCATGTGGACATGAGGAGAACATGAAACGGACAGCAAGCCGAGCTCAGGATCGATTGTACAGGTTAGTGAAATTTTAGAAGCTGGCTATATGCTGCAAATCTGCATTTGTTTGAGAACACTGTAAAAAGTCTGTAAAAAGGAACTTTTTCAAAAGGAATCTTAAATGGCTAGCAATGTTAACCGTGTCAGTAATTTGAGAACAACAGAGTAAAAGTGGTTATAGGATAATTTTATGCATGATCTGCCAAATTTCAAATCCTGCCCCAAAAAAAACACCTACAAAATAAACCATCAGACACATAGCATCTTTCTGATGTATGCAAAAAATCCCTGTGAAAGAGTAAATACATAAGCAATAAATGCAGAAATACAAATCAAAGTTATATTAGATGTTTACAGGTATACTGGAGCACCATGGTGTTTAGAGGCCTCCTCAAGAGCATAACAACAGTAGTCATGTTTCCTGAGCACTAGAGATAAATATCTTTGGGGAAGATTGGTAAAGCCCTATGTAGTAACGGCAACTCACAGTGCAGCTGGCTGTGCTGTCAGAGAGAACACTTTTCCTGCCCGTGTTTGTCTTTACAACAATGTTAAACAAAACCACAACACTACCAGAAAGAAAACATTGAATAAACAAAACCAAAGCAAAAGAGAAAAAAAAAGAACAAAAAAGATAAGACAAGACAAAGCAAAGCTAAAAAACAAACAAGAAAAAGTAAAAAACAAAACAAAACTAAACAAGACAAAGCAAGACAAGATGAACCAAAAAACAAAACAAAACAAAACAAAACAACAAGACAACGCAAAACTAAAAAACAAAACATGAAATGGTTAAAAAACTAGCCAAAAACAAAACAAAGCAAAAAACCAACCAAAAAAAGGAAGAAGAAGTCAATGTAAGACAAAGAAAATAAAAAAACAAAAACAAGGCAAAACAAGACACTGTATTCAGAAAGATGGCATGTGAGATCACTCACATCAGCAGTCCTTCAGGCCACTGGGGCATTTCACAAATTCAGCTATACTGTAAGTTTAAAGTGGTTAATTCCAGCTACCTAATGAATTATTAAAATAATATAAAGTTAAAGGTTTTATGACAGTTTGGTAGCCAGAAAGTCATGCTGAGTAATCAGAGCAGAGAGAAGTATCTTGCTTGTGGTTTAGTTTTACTGAAGCCCTGAGCTAAAACTGCCATGTTGCTATTTCACCTCAGTAACTCACTATTTCAACTTAATCTGATGCAGTTTATATAAAAATATATATCTAATTTCCTGTGATGGTTGAACAGACCATTTTTTCAGTGTAATGAACTCTTTAGATTCAAGTAATGATGGTGCTAATATGGATACTTTATTAATATAATGAGAGTAGGTTTCAGTGTTATTGTATAAATAATTAAATCAAATTCAAAAGCTAAAATTGGCTGCTATGATCATTAGAGTATTCAGTCAATTTAAGTGTGGGAGTAGAAACCTTGAGCATTTTTGAAAGTTTTACCAATTATTAGACATATATACAGTATGTCTCAACTGAATTCCACCCCCAAACAAAAAACCACCATATAGTGACTTATTTACTATATGGGAGTAAATGGAATAAGAATTATTATTAGTATAAGCTAATATCCAGTAAATTTGCCTTAGATTGTGGGGTCAAAATAGCAAGATATTTCAAAAATATTAAATTATTATAATGAAATATTAAGTTGAAACAACAAAACAGCATTTCAACTTTTTGAATCACACTTCACCTTGCAGTTCCGGGCTTCCACAAGGGTTAAAAAAAATCACTTTGCCTGGTCGGTACACTCCTCTGTTTAGTGATTTGAATTCTTGCCCTTTAGTGTTATGTAGCACAGAAACAGACCTGATCACCAGTAGGAAGCGTGATCACCATGCAAACGTGAGCCGTGTATCACACCTACTCTCCACTCAGAAAAGCACACAGCCTGTGTATCCAGCAAACAAATCAGCACATGGCGAAGCTTCACAGCAGAGTGAGAATGGACTAACAAATCCTCAGAGCGGACTCAAATCTCAGCACGCTGGACACCACGGACAGGACACTCACAAACGCTTCACTGTACAGCCTCCAGTGCTGACTGTTCAATAACTCTCACAGCGTTTGTTTTAGATCCACTTTAAACTCCCTTAGAGCCCAGCTTGCCTAATGTGAAGAGCATGTAATGAACTGGAACAGTGCTGAATGAGATATATTTTAAACTTGGTGATTTTACTTTGTATGTTCAGGATAAAACAGAGGCTCTAAACCCAACACAGGTTATTAACCCAGTTTTAAGTTATACTGATTGAGTTATTGAGTTATTTATGATAATAATAATAATAATAATAATAATAATAATAATAATAATAAAAATGAATAACAGTTATTTTGGCAGGCTAGTTATTTTAGTTCTGGTGTTTGCTTTAAAGTGCTGAAGCCACCAAGACACAATCGTGTGTGTATATGCATGTGCATTTCCTCTCTATGTCTCTCTTTGTGTCTGAGATATATTAACATAAGGTTAACATATTTAACACAGGTCACATATTAAATGTATTTTGTTAGTTCAAGAACATTTTAATCGCTTTCTTTTAAACAATATTTTCCAGGCTGCCCAGTGAGTAAGTTAGTAAGTAAGTAAATCAGTCAGATAAGTACTTAAGTATGCAAGTAAGTAAGGTATGTAAGTATGTCAGTAAGTAAGTACCTAAGTAAGTAAGTAAGTAAGTAAGTCAGTAAGTAAATAAGGAAAGTAAGTAAGTATGGCATGTAAGTAGGTAAGTAAGTAAGGTATGTATGTATGTATGTATGTAAGTAAGTAAGTCAATAAATAAATATGTAAGTAAGTAATTTAGTAAGTAACTACATAAGTACATAAGAATGGAATGAAGTAAGTAAGTACATAAGTAAATAAATCTAAATTCATGTACTTGTGTAAACTTTGTCTTATTACTTCTGTGCTCAGTAATGTGTGCAAATAATGTAAATTGTAGCATGGTACTTTCCTTGTTCTCTCTTTCTCCTGTGCTAGGTTTGTGTTCCTAGGGTGTGAATACTTTCCCAGAAATCAAATCAATCCACACTACATGCGTCACACTGCTGCGGATCTGTCCATCTACAGCCAGGACACAGCAGCTTATTGATGACAACCTTGTCTTTATTTTTTATGACACATTCACAGGACTAACGCTGGTCTTAGGTTACCCTCAAAGGCTCCGGCCCTTTTAAAATCCTGTTCATTTTCCAAACAAAAGACTCAGCTCACATCTGACATTGTGACAGACGGAGTGAAACCTATACTGAGGTTAAGGTTGTAACACTTCATGGCTCAGTAAAAAGATTATTTACGCAGCTTTCTCTCACAAGAAGAGCCGAGGGATATGGGGATAAATATCGCAGTAATGTACGTTTAGCAAAATATCTCTACAGTGATTACGTGATAAGAAACAAGGACACTTTATTATACAGTTTTGTTTCATTTCTATGAACAGCACTAGACCAGACACACATTATTTATTTAAATAAATACGCATTAAGCCCTTATATATCTCTCATATATTATTATCATTTGTACCCCAGGTTTGCTTTGTTACTACCCCACTTCGCTTAGTTTTATTAAAGTAGTTTGTTCATGTTGGAAAATTCAGTGCACTGTTAAAACTCCTAAAAATGAAGCGTGATACACTGTATGCTTTTTGCACTCAGCCTGCTCTAGTAGAGAGTTAGTCTTTGATTTGAGACTTTACTAACCTACAAAAATGAGATACTAAGCAGTTATTTACACAGTCAATAAATTAATCACACATTTATCTTCAGTAACCAGGTGAGGGTGGTGGTGTATCCGGAGTCTGTCTTGGTAATAGTAGACACAAGGCAGGAGAATACACCCAGCACACACACACACACACACACACACACACACACTTACACACTCATTCACACTTAGGGGCAATTTAGTGTAGCCAATCGGCGTATGTGCATGTTTTTGGACAGTGAGAGTACACCTGAGAACCTGGAGGAAACCCACGCGAACACTGGGAGAACATGTGAAACTCCACACAGACAGTGAAACGAGTTCAGGATCGAACCGAGAGCCCTGGAGCTGTGAGGTGGAAATGCTAGGCACTATACTAACACAATGTCCTATAAAACTTTCACTATCAATTATACACAAATGATGTCAAAACTAATGAGACATCGGTATTGGGTAAAAATCGTCCAGCTGTACTCACAGCACACACTCTTATCGAGACATAACCACACTCCCAGCTTAAAGCAGAATAGCATACATTTAGTTTATCGAAATGTCTCATGCAACCCTTTATCATGATCAAAGATTTAACTTCGAAAGTTTCCACACAAGAACATTAACATTAAGCCAATGGTAACAAAAAGCAAAAAGGTTGCATCATGTCCCCTGTGCGTTTGATGAAGGTCTCTCATCTCAGGGGCAACCTTTGTCTCCATGTGCACAGTTACATAACAGTCAGTGGTAGCAGCATGTGTGTATGTGTGTGTGTGTGTGTGTGTGCGTGCATGTGCGTGTGTCTCCTGATGACAGTGAGTCCACACAGCTGCATTCTCTCTACATTTACCTGAAATTTTCATCATCTACTTAATGAGGCCTTCGCTGACAGACACTATTACACTCAGTCCACTGATATTCAGATCATATGGGCTTACACAGCAGAGCTCAAACAAACACTAGACCTAGAAATAGACTGGATGATAATGAATTAATTAATAATAATCGTGGCTGTTTTGCTTAATACTTAAATCACTGTTATTCATCACCAGTGGACTTTTTAGACCACTTTACTTCAACAAAGAACCTACCAAAAAAATCAAATGACTTTTTGAGCAATAGTTAGCGACTGTCCTGCACTCGATACGGCTCTCCAGCTCATATCACAGCTGCTGGTTAGAGCTCAGAGAGCAGGTTCAGTCGACTCTCCACCAGCGTGCAAAGCCTGACTGAGTTGCTCTTGCATGAGCTGATGTTCCCAACAACCAATCACTGATCACCACTGTTCTCAAAGCCCAATCACTCATCATTTTCCCAAAGACCATTCAACCAACATCATCTTTCCCAAAGACAAATCACTGATCACCTTTTTTCCCCAAATACCAATCACTGATCACCATTGTTCCCAAAGCCCACTCGCTCATCATCATTTTCCCAAAGACAAATCACTGATCACTAGCATATAGCATATACACTGATCAGCCATAATATTAAAACCACCTGCCTTATATTGTGTAGGTCCCCTTTGTGCCGCCAAAACAGCACTGACCTATCTAGGCATGGACTCCACCTCTGAAGGTATGCTGTGGTATCTGGCACCAAAACCTTAGCAGCAGATCCTTTAAGTCCTGTAAGTTACGAGGTGAGGCCTCCATGGACTGGACTTGTTTGTCCAGCACATCCCCCAGATGCTCAGTGGGATTGAGATCTGGGGAATTTGGAGGCCACGTCAACACCTTGAACTCTTTGTGGTGCTCCTCAAACCATTCCTGAACACACACACCTGGCCATCCAAATGATGTAAAAGAAAACATGATTCATCAGACCAGGCCACCTTCTTCCATTGCTCCACGGTCCAGCTCTGATGCTCACGTGCCCATTGTAGGAGCTTTTGGCAGTGGACAAAGGTCAACATGGGCACTCTGACTGGTCTGCAGCCCCATACACAGTAAGCTGTGATGCACTGTGTGTTCTGACACCTTTCTATCATAGCCAGCATTAAACTTTTCAGCAATTTGTGCTACAGTAGTACAGTCTTCTGTGGGATCAGACCAGACGGACTAGCCTTTGCTCCCCACAAGCATCAATGAGCCTTGGGTGCCCATGAGTCTGTCTCCTGTTCACCAGTTGTCCTTCCTTGGACCACTTTTGGTGGGTACTAACCACTGCATACTGGGAACACCCCACAGGACCTGCCATTTTGGAGATGCTCTGACCCAGGCGTCTAGCCATCACAATTTGGCCGTTGTCAAAGTTGCTCTGATCCTTACGTTTGCCCATTTTTCCTGCTTCCAACAAATCAACTTCAAGAACTGACTGTTCACTTGCTGCCTAATATATCCCACCCCTTGACAGGTGCCATTGTAATGAGATAATCAGTGTTATTCACTTCACCTGTCAGTGGTTTTAATGTTATGCCTGGTCAGTGTATATAAGTATATATAGCCTAAAATATGAAGCTTGTAATTTAATGCAGTAAACCTGATATCTGATACCTTTGCCAGGTAGCAATAACACTGCATTATGATTAACCAAGTATAGAAGCCAAAATTCATGATCAAGATTGAAATGTGATTATGCAACCTTACTACAAGTACAAAAGCACAGTCTGGACTCTGATCACAAGAACCAATAGCCATAAAGACATAAAAGACACATACTTATATCTGTAGTCTGCACATCTGATATAAACAAAAATGCTATGGTGGCTTATGGTTTTAAATAAGGACACACACTGAGAAGAGGGATGACAGTAAAAACAGAAGCGTAGAGAGAGAGAAGAGAGAGAACTGACCACTGGTCCCGGTTAAAGGACGCCAGGAACCGAATGCCAGGGGGTACAGGAGCCATGTTCGAGGCTGTGGGCGAGGTTAGCAGACAGTAGATTGACTTCACTGAGACAGAAGAGATGATGTGAGCAGATACAGGATCACGGCACTCAGCTCTGACAGGAACGGCCCTGTGATGTCAAGAAGGGACATGATGCCACGCTGACGGGTTCCATCAGATGACGCTTGTTTTCCTAAAGGAAAAGAGAGAGATGGCGAGAGATCAGAAGTCTTCTAATTCAAACCAGGAAGTTGAGATACATAGCAGATAGGCATGGTTCGGCTGGCCAGGTGTACGCAACAAGAAGTCCTGGCGATCAAATCATATAAAATCTATTTTGTTTGAATAAAAAAAAGTAAAGCTTCCTTATAACTTACATTCAATACTATTTTTGAATTTCTGACAAGATGTTTTTCCAAGCGACATTTTAGAGTTTTATAGGTCTCTTTTATTATATTTAGTCATTCATTCATCTTCAGTAAGGGCTTTATCCTGGTCAGGGTTGGGTGGATCCAGGGCACCATGCAAATACACACACAATTCTTTTATTACTGTAATAATTTCTTGTAATGTAGCACATAAAACCACCATCTCTTTGCTTTTATGCCAGTTTATACATTAGCACTGGTACACGTGACCAACCAGATCCTGCACCACCAGTTCCATCAGGAAATTGTTAACGTTCCATCAGCATTGTTCCACCAGTTCCATTGGTGTTATATTTCAGTGTTTCCAGTTTTATATTCTTGGGAATTAAGTCCTCATAAACTGAAACTGTCAACACTCAGCACCTGTGCACCTGTGGAACCTGTACTTCCTCATAGCCAATTCACCAGTGAACAAACCTAACTGAATTGAATATGGATTAAGGTTAATGTCTCTCTCTGGTTGTTATAATATCTCCACACAGGCACTTCACGGGAACTAATCAGATAGTAAACAATATGACACATTTAAGGAACACAGCATGAATAATCACACCAGGTCTATTTTTATGGAGTGTGTCAGATATTTGTGGTAAACATATGGCACAATATCTCAGACATAGACATGTCAATGTAGGTGTGGGTGTGTGTGTGTGTGTGTGCAGTATTGCTTAAAACAACTGCAGTCAGTGTAAAACAAAGTGTTGCACAAAGCACAGAAAAATCAATATTTCTCTCACTCAATTTTAAGCACTTTATCCTAATCAGGGTCCCAGTAAATCCAGACTCGATCCTGGGAACACTGATCATGATGTGAGAATACACTCTGGATGGAATGCCAGTCCATCGCAGCTCGTTACTTCTAAGCCTTTATTCATTTATTTTATTTTAAATATGATGACACTACTTTACGTCTATGTTGTACCATGCTTATAGACGTATCTTCATAATTAAACACAGTGTGATGAATCTTTGAGGGCAATGTGATAATATACTTGGTACAGATATCAGAATTATGGTAATGTGATAACTCTATGCTTATGTGTATAGTAAACACTAGATCATGATTATATGATATGATTATTAAACTATTTCTACACATTTTTCATTTTGTTCTATTGGCAGATATTTTTTTCTAATTTCTAAGCATTTATTGCTAGAAAGAATCAAAATGATCTACCAGTAGAATAAGAAAGTTTAAAACGTGAAAAACAGGCTGAATAATATTATAATTGATGTATAATAATCTCATAAGAAATATTCGATAAATCTGCCCATATTCCAGACATTTTAATTGCTAAAACAGGTTTTTTTGCAGTGTAGATGACGAAACTCGTATTTCTGCTTGAAGAGTTAGAAGAAAACACAGTGAACCAGCTTTCAGCTATTAATGCCACTAATAACATGAACCAACTTCCAGAAGATGTCATTCGTAAATCCCAGCTAGAAATATGACTGTTCACAGTCGGTAATGATGCCACCTCACAGCTCCTGGTTAATTCTTTAATTCTGTTTAATTCTGAGTTCACAGCTAGGTAGGTGGACTGGTTACACTAAATTGTGAATGAGTGTGTGTTTGAGATGAGATTGAGTATGGTGCCCTGAGATGAACCACCCAGGGTGTAGTCATGCTTCATGCTCAGCTATTTTAAGAATTGTAACCCTGTTCCTGTTTTGTGGTTATCTCTTACTGTTTATATCTTTACTTTTTATCATTTTATACTTTCTATGCTTTAAATCCTATGTGCCTATTTGTATGAAATGTGCTATACAGATAACCCATCCTTCCATTCTCTGTAGCGCTTATCCTACACAGGGTCACAGGGAGCCTGGAGCCTAGGGGCACAATGCAGGGGACACCCTGGTTGGGGTGCCAACCCATTGCAGGGCACAATCTCACACACACTCATACATCACTATCACACACTGCAGACAATTTGGAAATGCCAATCAACCAACAATACATGTCTTTAGGTTACTACAATGCAACCTACAATGCATGTCTCTGGACCCCGAAGAACTGAAGCAGAAATCGAACCCCCAACCCTGGAGGTGTGAGGCAAACGTGTTAACCACTAAGCCACCGTGCCTATGCAGATAACCTTGCTTGCTAAACTGAAACTATGGGTATGAATGAATTTCACTTATATACATCAGTGTTTCGTTGTCTTGAACACCACGATACCAAATACTGGAGAAATGAATTTTGCTTCTCTGTGGTGTATCACGATGATTCTGTTTAATAGTCATTATGAGCTCTACCTCTTCTTACACACTAGGCGGCAGCAGCAGAGGCAGCAGCATACAGAGTGCAAAGTCAAAGATGTTAAGAGAATGTCAAGGACATCTGGATTGTCGTTCAAGTGAACTTTAAGATGCAAGAGAGAGAATTTGCCTAGATCAGGAAGTCACTCTGACATTTTACTGATTCTGAATGAAAGCCAAGGGGTGTGTGTGTGTGTGTGTGTGTGTGTGCACAAGAAGTGGCGGGCATTGTTCCGGCTTCAGTGTTTGCTTTGACTAGAGAAACCAGGCATGCTGCGACAGAGACACACCTCTGATATTAAAGTTACCTAGGATCTGATCTCAGTTCTCCATTCAAAGAGTCCTATTGCTGACCTAGAAAAACAACCTGAGACTAGAACATCAACTGTATATATGACTATATGTGACTATATATGACCAATGACTGTATATGTAGATTAGACACACAGAGATTAGACCAGTGACTGTATATATGGATTAGATACACAGAGATTAGACCAGTGAATGTATATATGGATTAGACATACAGGCACTAAACCACTGACTGTATATAAGGATTAGACACACAGAGATTAGACCAATGAGTGCATATAAGGTTTAGACACAGAGATTAGACCAGTGACTGTATATATGAATTAGACACACAGAGATTAGACCAATGCCTTTATATATGGATTAGACACACAGAGATTAGACCAGAGAATGTATATAAGGATTAGACACAGACATTAGATCAGTGACTGTATATATGGATTAGATATACAGAGATTAGACCAATGACTGTATATAAAGATTAGACACATACATTAGATCAGTGACTGTATATATGGATTAGACAAAAGAGATTAGACCAGTGCCTGTATATATGCATTAGACACACAGAGATTAGACCAGTGCCTGTATATATGGATTAGACACACAGAGATTAGACCAGTGCCTGTATATATGGATTAGACACACAGAGATTAGACCAGTGACTGTATATAGGGATGAGACACACAGAGATTAGACCAGTGCCTGTATATATGCATAAGACACACAGAGATTAGACCAGTGACTGTATATATGCATTAGACACATAGAGATTAGACCAATGTCTGTATATATGGATTAGACATACAGAGATTAGACCAAGATACACTGCATGACCTTGTTAACTGTCTAAAAATCAGACGAGAGTAAATAACCTAATACATTATCAGATACATATTTTACTGTGTTCATAAATCATCTTAAAAGTGTGTAGTGAACATTAACAGCAGCTTGTTTTAACACCAACCATCCGTGCAGGTGGTCTGTTGATACCGGAGGAATCCCAATAAAACACACTACACACTTCGTAGCGTGTAAAAGCACATGTACTCATACCCCACGGAGTGCACTTCCATGGGCAATAAGGAGACATTTGAGATTCACCCAATGTCACTTGGAGACTGTTCTATCACAGAAACAGGAAAACCTACACTAAATAAGCCGAACACACAGATTCCAGAGTCACACATCACCACCTTTAAGCTTTAACTTAGTGTTTAAAATACAGGTGAATGTTCTTACCTTACTGTAATAAAATGCCGAGTTACCGCTGTGTGTTGACCCGCAGCTCAGCTCCACTTCCTCCTTCCTCGTAGCTAACCACAGGCTTGGAGGCAGCCACGAAAAGGGGCGGGGCGTCACCCGGAGACGAGCCAATCAGCGCCGACCGGAACTACGCAATAGCCAAACGCAAAAACGCGGAAGTTAAGTGAACGTCGATGTGTAGCACTGGCCGTGGTCTGCATACCCATGGCAATGACAGTGATCTCATCAGCGAGTCAGATCATTCTTGTTTGCTTAATTATGGCTGGAATAGTTTCACGAAATATTACGTTTCCATGGAAGCATTTTTGTTTAAATTAAATTACACTGCAAGAGTAACGGCATCTGTTATGAGCGAATCGGCTCTCAAAAGATCCGATTCAAAGAGTCGACTCCTTCGCGAATGAAACATCATTAGTTGTCAGTTAAATTATTAAGTTATTTAGTATATCCTACTATGTAAACGTGCAATTACTGTTTGAAGTTCATCTGTTTATGTTCACAGTTTATGGTCCTTGTTGTACTTTGTCTATCGATGGAAAATAAAACAGGAGCACAAATGACCAGGGAGCACTTCAGTGTATTAGGTGCAGCTGTTTTGGGAGGGGGATTAAACCCTGTGTACACTTACTGGCCACTTTATTAGAAACACCTATTACGTTAGATGATTTGTAGGCTGTAGGCATGTTTTTAGGAGGTGGGAGGAAGCTGGAGAACCCAGAGGAAACCTGCATAGATACAGGGAGAACATGCAAAACTCTGCATGTAATCCAAGCTCAGGATCAACCAGGGACCCTGAAGCTGTGCTGCCTCTATCTCCTTAAGTTCCTTGTTAAATTCATGAACATCTGAGTCTGTATTTTTATGTTAATTGGAAAAGGGGGAAAATTTAGCCTCATTAAAAGATACAAAAAATCATAAATATAAAAGACACAGTGTACAGGCCACAAACATCATCAAATAATATAAGTGAGTTTGTAATACACACTGAATTTTGCAGTTTATATGAAACTGATTGTTTGCAATACTGGAACTGTAAATACTGGAACTGAAAATCTGTTACTAGTTATTGTCTTAACTTGCATAAAGATACATCACAGAGATTACACTAGATATAAATGTTGATCGTCTTGGTATGTTTGAAAGCAGGAGGAGAAGAAGGATGTCATGAAAGAAATGTTTAATTACTCCTCATTAGAATTGTAATTAAAGCTCTGATTGGGTTTCATAACTGAATATCATCTGATTAAATTCTAGTCTAAGCTACACTTGCCTTCTGTCCTGATGGAAGTGTGCTGCTCGAATATTTCCACTATCTACCACTTTTTCTCAATTTACTTTGACTCCAACTTACTGAGTGCAATACATTTGGATCCATTAAATTCACTAAATGCTTGTATACTGAGATGCTCTTTTAACACTTCTTGGTCAGTGATGGATTCATATTAGCAAGTGATTAAATGGAAATAAGCTCGTCTTTTCATCTCTGTCTTAAAGCAGAAATGTTCAGCAAACTCTGCATAAGGTGTCAGAGGATCAGCGTCTTCTCTTTACATATTCATTGCAGTGCTCTTACTCTGAGTACATATTCATCATCTGAGTAAATGTGTCCTCGCCATTTTAATGTGACCTCATGAAGCTCTTAAAATGCTTTTACATTGCTCCTGCTTACAAGATATCTTACTGCTGTTCTGAAAAGAAAATCTGCATTAAATTGCAATTCATTCTGCTTCTAAAGTCTGTGGTCAGGTTCACTGCATCCCTCAGGGTTTTAAGAAGACACACTTAACAAACACAAACTTCACTTCAGCTGCCAAAAAAAAAAAAAAAAAAAAAAAAAAAAAAAAAAAAAAAAAAAAAAAAAAAAAAAAGTTTAAAAAAAAAAAAAAAAAAAAAAA
>CM040458.1:24351705-24403696 GCA_022758105.1 Pangasianodon gigas | reverse complement strand
TATCCTTCATGAAACATCATTTGCATCACAGGTTACATATTTGGAAAAGGGGCAGATCTGAGCAGCTTGGTTTTAACTGGGAAGACAATTCTGGGCCAATGTAAACCATGTAAAAAGTGTAAACAGATCTTTCTGTTTTTCTAGGATATCTTTGAAATTAGTCCAAACTGTACCTTTAATGAAATAAAACAAAAACACACACAGAAAGAGATGACAGATTTATAAAAAAACAAAGATGAATTTTTATTACTTCAGATAGACTGTAGTATCATGGTGCCAGGCCCGCAGCCTTCTGCGTTTAGTTCTGTATATTTATAGATTTCTACATCTCTTTATTGTGGCACTGCATTTTCTTTCTTTTCTGTATTTACAGTGTTCTGAAGGAAATGTACAAGACTCTGTGGCATTCACAATCTCAACGAGAAGTACGTATACAGTTTTGTTCCCTCTGTTTAAGCTAATATCTTAAGATCATTATTTATCATCATTAATATTATCATCATTATTTCTTTTGCTTTTGTTTTTTACAGGTATAAGTTCATGATTGATTTCAGTCTAAGTTCATACACATTTCCCTGTCTGACTTTCTGACGCAAACCTTTCTGCACATCACACACTGCTTTCTCAGGCCACCATCACCTGCACTGCCATAAGAAAATAAAATCAGAGCAGAACTCTGGTCTACATATGCATCAGGCTCGCTAATCACTCACTCACTCACTCACTCACTCACTCACTCACTCACGCACGCACGCACGCACGCATACACACAACAATTCTACTTTCTTTCTGCTTCCATGGATAAAACACACACTTTGCTTCTCTTCCTTCTTTGGCTAAACATCCACTCTTTTCATCTTTCCCATCAGCCACGTTCAGAATCCATCTCTGTTCAAATCAGACACATTAACGAGGGTGTTGTCTGTCCGTATTTCATGTCTCTATACCCAGGAGTCTGGCGAGCCCGGGTACTGATCAGTGCGGTACGAGGCTCTGCGTGTGCTGGAGTAAAAGTCCACATAGTTGGTGGTGGCTTTGAGTGTGTGAGGCTGTGTGGGGTAGTCTGTAGTTGAGTACTGCACCGTCTCCTCCAGGTACGGGTCATCATATCCCTGCGGGGACTGCACGTACGTCCGATACGGCTCGTAGCCCCTCCGTCCAGTCTCATCTGCGTAATATATGTGCTGCTGCAAGAAACATCGCACATGTAATGCTCAGTATATACAGCTGGGCTCAATTCATATATCAATTTGTTTAATAAATTGCTTGAAATATACTGATAAAATTTATTAGTTGTATTTAGCTTGAACAGAAACTCTTCCACATGTTGGATGTTGGATTTCGTCTGTAACTCCCCTCTGATTAAAACTAAATATAACCTGTGTTTAAATTATGGAGGTCTCATATTTCACATCTCACAAAACGTACAATTATAGACAGAGCCCTGAAATGATCTCAGTCCTTATAAGGGTCCAAGGAGTTTCTGTTATTAGATAATGTCAATGTTCTGACCTGGGAAATCCCTTCTCGTGGTCAATTTTGACATTTTCTATTATATATCATTCTGAAACCTACAGGATTTCCTGAACTGAGATATCTTTCTCTTTTGCATGGATCTCAACCACAAGCAAAATGTGTTAGAATTTAAAGTCTGGTCACTCCCAAAACTGAAAAGAGAGAAAGCGGCATATAAAAATTTAATTCTCCCCGGCAGCACAGGACTGCACATTTTGACAGCCAGTATCTAATTACAAACCAAATCAATCAGACGTTAGAATGAATCCATTTCATTATAATACATAGTTAATACAAAATCAAAGCCTGACACTCACTGTGTGATAAAAGCACAATTAACAATGAAGCTAGCATGGGTTTAAACATCATTTTTAGACAGGCCTCCTGTTTTTACCACTGCTTTGTTAAACTGGCTTCGTATATGATCTTTACAGGCAGATAGCCAAGACAAGATTAGAAAGTAAGTTTTAAAAAATTCCATGTCCTATATTTTGGTAAAATAAATGTATGTTTTCTTAAAGTTGAGATGTCAAAGCATCTTCTTCTGAAGATTTTTTTCCCCGCTTTAGCATTCAGCCACAGAGATAAACAAGAGTTGTTTTTTTTTTTTTTTAACAGACCACCAAGCGTGATGTGGTCTTTGAACTGCTTTGAACATAAACCGACTTGGACTGTTGACTTGTTATGTTCTGTACACTGAATGGAAAATAAGAAAATGGAGAAAAAAAAAACATCTGGAAATGTTACTAATTGGGAAGGGGAAAAAATCATCCCATAACACATTCCCAACCAGGAGTTTGCGGCAGCTTTGCAGGAGATTTGTGAGACTGTGATGTAAACATCATTAATTAAATTTTAATATACAGTGGGGTCCAAAAGTCTGAGATCACATTGAAAATCTGCTTTTTTTTTTATTTAAATTTGGAAAAAAACAGAATGTTTTCGAATTTTGAAATGTTTAAAACAAAGTAAGTAAATGTTCAATATCTTGAATATTTAATATTTAAGATTCTGCACTATTTCTAGGTCCCTATTTAAATGTAGGCAAATGTGTGATATTGACCATTTTAACTGCTTTGTACAAAAGCTCAGATTTTCCTCATGTCTAATCTCTTCTATTGAAGCATGTGATCAGACGACACTCGGATGGATTTGATCTAAAATAGATCATAAGGTTTTTTGTGGAGTCCATGCCAGCTCGAGTGCACACTGTCATTAAAGCAAAAAGGGACGTACCAAATACTAAGAAACTCTGAAATTCACGTAAATATTTCAAAAATTCTACTTTTCACTCATATAATAATATCTAAGTTGTTGTCAATAATATGACCCGCATGACGGGTTAACGTCGCCCCTCCCTGCGTTTTTGATGCTGCTCTGCTGCACTCCATTATGTACCACTATGTATGTTTTTAGGATGACAAAAAGTTAAAAAAGTTACACTTTTAGGGTGGTCTGCCTCAGCGGTTTAGCAGCGCACGTCAATGTCAAAATGTTTGAGATGGCCAATCAAATCAAAGAAGGCGGGCTTTACTGTTCACAGAAGCCATGTGACGCTTCAGTTTTAATGGTGAAAGAGTGCGAGGTAAGATGTAAGCTAAGTAGCTAAAGTTTAATAGCTCTTTGACAACTGTTTTATGATAGAAACATTAAACGACCGGCAGTAATATTCCGGGATGCAAACATTCACGTGATTCATGTAATGTAATGCGGTATTGTCAATGTGATGAGACAAGAAACATTAATGGGGCTGTGTTTACCTAACTTTCCTGGTAGCCTTTCAGTAAATTCACTTGTCGAAGAAAATTGTTCATAAAACTCAAAGTGGGAGAGTTAACATCCTCAGACTTAAACTAAAACATGGTAAAAGGTGTGGATTTGACTCAAAGTGTATTTTAGGTTGTGGTTTGGGGGGGTCTTGGGACCTATGTAGACCTTAATCCACCCCTGTTTGGACCCCAATGTATATTTTAGAAGTTAACAATAAAAATGTGACAGTAATGATATATTTCACACTGTGAAAAACGTGCTAAAAAGTTGTGCCATTTATTACAAAAGCTCCACTTATCATTATTCTATATTTAAGGGTACTTAGAGCAAATACATTAGTTTGAAGGAACTAAGTGCTACGTAGATGCACCAGATTAGGATTATTTAACTCGTTTTTTCATCAATTGGCTCACCATCAGGCCTCAGTACAACACTGCCCCCTGGTGGAGTTTAGGTGTGGAGGAAAGTCAACTCGTCCACATACTAAGGCTCAGCAGGCACTATACAAGACATCCTAATAATTAGACTCTCTATCTTTCCTTTACTGTCAGCCACGGAGACATTGTTTAGGTAAAACAAACACAGTTCTGTGGCAGAGATGAGTGTGTGGCGTGTGTGGGATTTACCTGGCCTCTCCTGGATTCGTCTCTGCTGGGCGAGGAGTAAGAGCTGAGATAAAACGGAGATGATTTCACCGACCCTGAAATAGACACAGTGAGTAAGCCGGTGATCACAGCTTTCATATCCAATGCTTTAAAATAAATTTCCCACACTTATGTTTTGGTTTTCATGGATGACCTGAGAAATGTGTAATTATTCAACCAAGATGGATTACACTCATTACCTCACACACTTACAGACCTATTTCCTCACTCAGACGGTGATAAACATGGTGTGAGCATTAGGTGCATCTGATCACCTTCGGTACCATAATCCGTCTAAAGTTCATCCGGTTACAAGTGGACAGCTGAGGTGTATAACTGTTCGTGCCTGGCATTTTCATGTACATTGAATGCATCTCCTATGGAGTAGTTCACTAGGCAGTCTTTTGATGTTACCGGGACACAATGAGACACAACACTGGTTCCCAGTCTCTTTAAAGACAGGTTTTAATGTACAGCTTCTAGTTTTTAAGGCACAGAATGGACTAGCACTATCCTACAGTATAGACTGTCTGTCTCCGTATGTGCTAAATCGATCCTTAAGATTCAGTACTGCAGGTTTGCAGAAAGTCAACAAGAAAAGATGTGACAAAGCAGCTTTCTGTTTTTATGTATCGAGATTTTCAAAAGCAGTTCGAAATTTTTATATACTCTAATTCTTATAATTTCACCTGTTTTATTTAATCTCATTCTTTTTTTATCTTTTACAAACTAATAAACATTCTTCCATTTTTTTTAGTGACTCTCAGTCTTGTGTTTTTAAAACACTATTTTATATGATTTATGGTTTTATTTACTCATTCATGTTTTTCTCAGGTTGTTTATTAATGATTTATATTTATATACTATTATTATTGCTGCTCATATTATGTCCCTACTTGATTCTTATTATTATCTCTTTTATTTAAGCAATATTGCACAAGCAAGAGTGCGGATATACAGAATTTCGGCAAGGCCGTGATTCGGCGTAGAGGGCGAGTGCCGCAGCTAATCACAGCTGTGCCGATATTCAGTATAACCGCACAATGTTTTATATATGATCATTTTTATAATATCATTTTTTAAACAATTTTTTATACAACAGTTCTATAAACAAGAAATTAGTGTTGAGTAGCTGACATTTCGGACATAATATGGCCAAATGTTGTGTTTATTTTTGCTTCGCTAGTGGAAATAGATCCTGAAGAAGCCACACTCCCTTTATAGCACTTTGACTAGCTGGCTAGCTAGTGCACACTGATTTGTACAGTCCCCTTAAAGGTGCTTCCACTAAAATTGGCGTCCCTTCTTCCTTTTCATCTTTGTCTGACGAGCTTTCATATTTTAAGTCAAAAATTATATTCATGAAATGTACTGTTTGCCATGTCCACGGATGATGTCACTAACTCTACTGTAGTAATGGTTTCAAACTAGGAAGTGGAATTTTACGTGGTGAACACAGACTAGTGAAGTGATACACACAGTGAAACATCCCAGTGCGGTTATACAAATATAAGCACTCTTGGAACGCCACTCGACCAATCAAATTAATGGACCAGAACTAACTGTTGTATAATGTCTTTTTCAGTTCCTTGTGAAGAACCTTGAGCTGCATTTAATGTGTGAAAGGCTCTACACAAATCAAGATTTTTCTTATTATTAAAAGATTATTAACATTCACATTACAAATGTTATGTGAAAAAATGGTTTTGTGATTGGATTACAATGTGTCTCAGAGATCTATATGACTGTGTTCATACCCATCCTTAATGCTGGCCACTTATAATCTGATCACCTGAGATCCATGTTAATACCAGGCGTGAACAGGTGCCATGTCATTTTTAGGACCAATGATAGTTTTGAATATTGGACAATGAGATCAATAAAAATGTAAATTTGTTTAAGATGAAATCAGCACTTTTTGAGCTGAATCCAGGAACCGTGTGTGAACCCTGTTAGCAGTACTTTAATCACTGAGCTTCAGCGGCATGAAGTTACTAAAATAAACCATGTCTTATTAGAGTCAGGAACAGGACTGATGTCAGAAGCTATTGTTGTAGCTCATATCTGATGTTATGCCTGATTAAATCACTTAAATGCTTGAAACTCCTTTCATAGGCTAATCTAATCTTAGAGCTGAGACAACTTTATATCCTGACAGAGTTAATCTGCCAGTGCTTGATGTTTTGAGCTGCTTATTATATACCTGTGTATGGGGTTTTATGAACACTGCTGTCTCCTTGGTAGTTATAAAATTGCATAGGTGGCTGTGTCCTCTGGTAATCAGAGCGCTGCTCTTTAATCCCCAACACTGCTGGAGACGAGGTGGTGCTGCCCGCTGCAGGGAAAAAACACATTCTGTTTGTTACTGATTAAACACACAAAGTCACTGTCACTGCTGCTGATAACGTGAGCTTGTTTTGTGGAATTTTTCCTGGTTGCAAAGCACAAACATTAAAAGCTTATTTATAAAGTGTCTTTTATAGACTATCTTAAACTGCATATGCTTTCTTCTGATTTCCTCATCACTGTGCTATATTCCCCTGAGGCACGCACACACACACACACACACACACACACACACATACACACACACACACACAAGCACCTGTCTTATTGATTGGAGACATCTGCAGGGAGTTTGAGGGTAATGTGGGCTGAGATTTGAAGCGTTCTCTCTCCAGTGTGGACACAGGAGTCAAGAAGTGATTCTGATTCCAGCCATCCTACAAGACAGCAAACAAACACATATCAGAGCCCTACATGCGTGCATGCACACACACACACACACACACACACACACACACACACACACTGGCTCTTTAAGCAATATATATAAACGGTATATTGCTTACACCCATAGACATAGATGTATTCACATAATGGAGCATGCACATACATGCACACTACAAACAGAAGCATATTATTATATGGCTTTATAAAAAATTTGCCACTGAAGATTAAATGACGTGTTGTTGAACTCCTGTGTGTTGTCCATAGCTCATAAACGGCTCTTTCATGTTATACGAGTTGCCATTTCGGTTAACTGCAGCACTAAATTCACATTTTCCCATTATAAAACTGAGACTTTCTCAGTATTTCTGTATAACACTGATTCAGGAAGTGTCATGTGTAAGCTCAGTTTGTGATGTTATAAAATATGCTCAATGCCTTGAACGAATCATCTCCGATACTGCTTTGTATTACTTTATTACATGAAAGAGACGCCAGTTACCATTATGGCTCGATTGTTTAAGTATCTGCTGTTTTAAACATTATTATTTTGTAGTAACCAACAGCACATTCAAGGTATTGTGAAATATTCTGTAGTGTGCACCTGTCATCTTACTTCTTATAGGAGCGTGGAACTGTATGTTCCTTAACCTGAGCACTGCCGACCTTTTACATTCAACAAATTAGAATCATATTACGAAGCACAATCTGTAATATAACTTCACTTATTTACAAAGCCCATGTGCCTAATGAATGATTTTAATGCCCACAAACTAAAGCGGTAATCAAATCTGCAGCACTGTGTATACCTTCTACAACTCTTGTGATATTAACTCTATGTGATGTTAATAAAAACATACTTGCAAGGATAAATAACTTGCAAGGATTAAAAAAAAATACAGTCTCAATCTGTTGACATAATGATAACTGAGGATTCTTGTCTCTCTTTCATGTTAAGATAAAGTCACATAAAACATTAATGTCACCTTAAGAATTCTGAAATAAGCCTTTCATAAAGTCTCCATTACTGCTCTATAAAAGATGCAATGCTTATGAATGCATTATAAAGGCCCTATGTAAGTACGCTTTCTATTTCTACAAATACAAAGCAATAATATCATTTATTTGTTGGATTTGCAAGTGTATACGGTATACTGTACAGCCATTTTCAGGTCACAGTTATTCTCTGGCTCACCTTCTTGTAGATGGTGCGCAGGTCTCTGTACTGCCACAGTGTGTTGAGCACCTGTGCTGCAGCCTTCACCACCTTCATCGAGTACCTACAGCACAGCCAAATATAGGACCAATCAATCATCATCTAGAGCTGCTAAACAGATAACAGGGTTCATTAGCTCCACAATGTTAACGCTCAGTCACCGCTTTCATTCCAAGCTGTCTAATTAGCAGTAAACAAGATTCATTTAAGCATCAAAACCTTTGTGTATTAACGTGTGCGCATGTGTGTGTGAGCCTGAGTTAAGCGGACCTCTCTCCACGTCCCTTGGTGATGTTGACGAGTTTCTCGATGCCTCCCGTGTCGGCGAGAGCTTTGGCGTTCTCCATGTTTTTGCTAGAGACCTCGTGAAGCGTGCAACAAATGGCCGCCACCGTCTCATCAGACAGCTGAGTGGTGCTTCCTCCAGGCAGCCGGTTCACCAAGTCCCGCATCGCATACTTCCCTGTTACACACACACACAAATGTGTATTCAGTGGTTATTAAATATTTGTAGCAGCTCTACTCAGTACTCAACATGATCAAGAAGTGCCAAAGACAGATGTGCTCGCTGACCGATCAGTTCCTTGTTCCTGACGTCCAGTGCCATGTTTCTGAGCGCTGTGGCTACAGAACATACCACACGGTCGTTATCCATCCTCAGCAGCTCCACCAGGATGGGCAAACCTTTCTCCTTCCGCACTGCTGCACGGATATACGCTGAGAACTGCACAAACACATGACGACAGAGTAGGATTAACTTGAGTACGGCTGACAATCTGTATACATTAAAGTTTTAAAGTTTGACTGTTTAATTATGAATACTGGAGCTAGTTAAAATATTATTCACCGTTTGTATTCTGTAATTACTCTTTGCAATACACAATGTACCTTCCAGTTGCCAGCTGAAAGATTTTGCAGTGAGCCAGCAGCGCCCTCTAGTGTTGCGGGGTTGGAGCTCTCGGCCAGTAGAGTGAGGTAAGGCTTCACCACTGCAGGGTGCCACAGCATCTCAGCGCCTTTAGGAGACTTGGAGAAGCCGGGGATCGGCCCAACACCATCCCACTAAACAAGACAGCACGCACATACGCACATACTATATTATCGGCAAATCCTTAACTCCTATTAGAAACAACTATGCTGCTGAAAAAAACAGAGATTAATTGTTATAGCAGGCATTGAACTGAATGCAGCCAACACTGTGAACTTACAGCAAAAATACATTCTTTGTAGAAAATTAGCACAAGTGCATGGGCATGTTTTCATATCTTCATATCGCTGTCTGCCAGAGCATCGTTAAAATCAGATCCACACAGAAATACACAGCCAGAAAAGTGTAATTCATACACTTAGTACAGGGGAGTGAAAGTCACTGGCAGGGCAGCGAGCACTGCTCCCTAATTGCAGGTGCTGTGGGCTGCAGAAACTACTGTATACAGGACACTATCTATGGCACATACTGCTGTAAACTGCTGTAATGCAATGGTAGAGACTGCAGAATTCTGCCAGTGTTGTGATTTGCTGAGGCAATTATTCCTGAATACTTCAACTGACTGCAAATAAACAAGCCAAGCTGTGTTAGTGTGATTCCAAATAAAGAAATGGTAATGATCAACTTGTTCAAGCTGAGTAAACTGACACTGATTGCTGATTAACTTGACCAAGAGCTCTTTAATATATATCCAGGTCATCCATGAAAACCAAAACATAAGTATTATTAATGATTTATTTGATTGGTCAAGCAGCCTTCCAAGAGTGCTTGTATTTCCTATAACTGCACAGGGATGGTTCACTGTGTGCATCACTCCGTGTTCGCCATGTAAAATTCCACTTCCTAGCTCGAAATGGTTACTACATTAGAGTTAGCAACATCATCAGCGGACATGGCAATCAATACTTTTCAGGAATATAACTTTTGACTTAAAATATGAAAGCTCCTCAGATGAAGATGAAAAGGAAGAACGGACACCAATTTTACCGGAAGCACCTTTAACAGGTATGTACAAATCAATGTGAGCTAGCTAGCCATCTAACTGACATGCTATAAACTGAGTTTGGCTTCTTTGGGATCTATCTCCTCTAGCGGAGCAAAAATAAAAAGGATATTGGCCATACTGTGTCTCAAATGTCAGTTACTCAATATTAATTTCATGTTTATAGAACTGTTGTATAAAAGCAATATTGCAATATTACTGAATATTGTCATAGCTATGATTAGCTACGGCACTCAGCCTGCGGCTTCTTGCCTACGCTGAATCACAGCCATGCCAATATTCAGTATAAGCGCACTCTTGCACCGTCGATATTGCTTAATTAGAACATTATAACAAGGGTGTATGAGAACATGGAGTCTCTTGTGGCTCACCTGCTCCTCCTGTACGCTCTTCCTCTTTTTCTTCCTCTTCCTCCCCCAGCAGCTGTAGTCTGCCTCTTTACTGGGTGACTCCGTCCCCAGCAACCCGTCCGTCTCCTGATTATCTATCAGCCGTGAAGACGGCATCTCCAGCTCCAACCGGTACGAGAGATTCCTCAGAGTGCAAATACAGTTCTCCACAATCTGAGACAGAAAACAAGAAAGGGGAGAGAAGAAAGAGACAGGAAAGTGATTGCTTGAGATGCTGTTTGAGTGAAAAACTGAGAAAAAGTCTAACCGATGAACAGCTTGTAAAAGGTCATAAATTCTGTTGACAATGACAAGACAATAAATTCTGTAACATGACGAAATTAAAACCATCAAGCATTGACAAAAACATGATGAAACAAAAAATATTGTAAGGATTTCATCAGTGTACTAAATCCTCTCTTAGCATTCTGTATAATTAGAAAATATCAGATTTTATGGTACAAAAAAAAGAAAAAACACACACTGTTGCTTTTGATTGCAAAACTATAGCATCGTTGATCTAGATTATTTAATCTACTTTTTAAACCATTCAGCAATGAACAACACTGCTATCCCCACCCGTAAGTTGTAACCCTGAATAATGGACCGAGGACTAATGGGGAGAAAAGGTCAACAGAAGTAAGATAAATGCCTTCTGCCTTAGCTAAAAGAAAGTGATCGACTTCTGTTTCACAAAAATCCCTCCTTATATTCCAGAGGAGCAGCTCGGCACAGCCGACCTAAACAAATGACTTTAATTCAGCATATCTGTGCGTGCTGGGAGGAAGGAGGATCTAGATCAGAGCTAATGCAGAAATAGAGATGCAGGACACTAGCAGCAGACAGGAAGGTATGGCAAAGTGGGAATCAGACCCTGCCTTAAAGTCTTAAATGCTTTAACTATAGCATGTTCAGCTGTTGAAGCTTAGGTTTTCGATCACATAGAAAGTTTTTCCCCTGTGCAGTGTGTGTCTATGCAGCAGGATGTGTTCCATATAGAGGACGTATATGGGTCAGTGCTGAAAAAGGGTTTTCAGTGACAAAAATGAATTGTAAGTGGGATTAACGCCTTTCAGTATAACCCACTGTAAGAATTATATTTAACAAAACTCTATTTTAAAACAATTAACATACTTTCCTTTTTCATATAAACAGAACAGAGTACAATTTAGTAACTTCAAAAGGTTTGATAATATAAAGCATTCTATAGAGATGTCAAAATAAAACAGCTTTTCAAGTTATCATTTTTTCCTCTTTGTAAATATAATAATATCAACAGGTGCTTGTACATGTTTAGAAGTGTGTATACCTTGCTGTCGAAGTCGGCGGTGCTGACGCAGGCTTTGATGACATAGAGCAGCGAGTCAACGAGCCCTTCACAGCAGCGCATCTGCTTCCTGGCCTCTTCTCCCGCCGAGCTCAGGTTCCTATGGCAACAAGCACCCCGAGGGTCATCACCTCACCACAATTTCATATCTGAGATTTAATGAAAGCTCACACACACACGCAAAGTGTGCAGAAGCTCTTGAGTTCAATGTGTGAATCAGTGAGAGAGGGAGGGAGACTGTGTATGTGTGTGTATGTGTGTGTGTGTGTGTGTGCTGCTAAACTGGTAGTCATACGATTAAATTACCTGGTTAGCTACATTAGCCTCTAACACCAAACATATCTTTGCTGACCAACTACATTTGGAGTAAAGCAGAACATTGTAAATGTTATTTTACCAAATTTATGCCTTAAGTTTAATTGTTATTATATTATATTATATTTTATATTATGATATATTATATTATATATATTTTTTTCCCTTAAAGGCTGTTATGTATAGTTAAATGACACACTACCATGGCATCTCTGCTGAACAGGATATTTTTGTAGCTAATTGCAGATTAATCAGATCATAAACGCACAAATATTCATGACTTGTATAAGAATTTCAACAATAAACATCAAATCAATCTATAATCCTCTTCAAGGTCTACTAGGAAACTTAAGCATTGTGTGTGTGTGTGTGTGTGTGTGTGTGTGTGTGTGTAAAACCCTCCTCCTCCAGCAGGGGGAGGTGCAGGGCTGTTTGTACCTCAGGCAGCCGGTGGTGTTGCGCAGCACGAGTGAGGAGTGGAATTTGAGCTTGTGGTCATCGTCGTAGGACGAGCTGCTCCAGCCCGAATGGGGAATGATCACAGTGTTGGTCAGAGTTGTTAAGGCATCGCGGACGATTGTCATCTTAACTACATCACAGGAGGACAAGTTCCACAAGACCCCTGCAGAGAGAGAGAGAGAGAGACAGAGAGAGAGAGAGAGCTGTTTAAGTGAGAAACTGAGCATATATACAGTACATGTAAAGGTCACACAGGCTTAGGCTCCCTGTCTGAGGTTATCAAGCTTTTTGTAGAACAATGAGGCATGTGGAGGCACACACACACACCGAAACGCACACACAACCAATCTTGAGCATGTGATTAAATCAGAGGTGTCAGCTCAAGGCTGACTAGGAGAATGTGTTTGACAAAAAACTAGAGGCACCCAATCGTGTCCTTCTCCATCACCCTTCTCCTCATGAGTGCCTGTTCACTGTGGCTGGAAATGAGGCAGATCAGGTGTGTGTGTATGTGTGTGTATGTGTGTGTGCTGCCGTGACCTGATTTGGATTAGCCAGTGTGCGAAGCTCTCTCCATCAGCTCAGTGTTAGAGAGATAAACTACTGTCACTGACGATACTATGGAAAGCACAGATCTCTCTCTCTCTCTCACTCACCCACTCACACATTTAGAAATGCAAATAGAAAGTGTATACATTTGCTAAATGTGATCTTTACATAGTAAACACACACAGTTGATCTCAAAGATTGATACACATTTTATTTACATGTCTGTTAAATGTAGGACATCAAGTGCTCTGAATAAATTTATATATATATTTATATATATATATTTGATTTTCATTTATTCTTCAACAGTCCAAATACAAATAAGGGAATTGACAATTCCTAAAGGGAATTGACAGCCCTGATACACACACAGCATGTACACATTTACATGCATAAATTTGTAGACTCAACAAGTAAAAAAAAGTCTCCACCTTGTTGAACCTGACCAACAGGATGCTGAACAAAATACATGGACTGTACATTGTCCTTAACCATTACGTGTCAATAACATACCTACTAATCTGTGTTTCTCTCCCCCTCTCTCTCTGTCGAGCTACACATGCTACTCTTGAGATACCAGTGATCCTGACCCCTTCTGATCTCGGGACCTTACTGATCCATCCTGATGCCCTACTTCTGGTTGGATTTCTCATTGCATGGAAAGCACTCGCTGCTGCTGAGGATAGCCCCATATGGACGGCCTGAAGATACATGAGATTCCTGCTGATGGTACCACTTCGTGGCTTCGGACTGCAATTGCCACGAACAGTTTTGCACTCAAGTCTCCATCAGTAAACAGTTGATAACTACAACAAAATAGACTTCATGTTAAAGCTATAATGAATTTCCTGTTTACACAATTGCACTTTTTGACCATATAGCACGCAGTTCTGGAAGGAATAATTCATAATTGCACTATCTGGTGTCACCCAGATGAGGATGGCCTCCCTTTTGAGTCTGGTTCCTCTCAAGATTTCCTCCTCATATCATCTCAGGTAGTTTTTCCCTGCCACCATCACCTCTGTCTTGCTCATTAGGGATGAATTTATAAATTTAATCCTAAATTTATATATTTCTGTAAAACTGCTGTGTGACAATATCCATTGTTAAAAGCACAATACAAATAAAATTGAATTGAAAATCCAAAATAGCCGAACTCAGCATGACATGGACTTACAAACTAGTAGACATGAGACAAGTTTTTGTAGGTGACATCTCTTTAGTTAAGTGATGCACTGTAAATTTAGCAGTGATGTGTGTGTGTGTGTGTGTGTGTGTGTGTGTGGGCAGGGAGTTTCTTCCTATGGCTCCGTGATGAGCTCTTAAATCCTCTTCAGAGGCAGTGCTCTGGTTTGTGTCTCGTTGTAAAGTACTTTCCGTTAATGGGCTCAGACAGACAAAAAGCATGCACCACGGATGTGTGTGCGTTTGTGTGCATGTTTAGAAACGAGATGGTTTTCTAGTTACTATACGAACCATCCCTGTATGAAACGTCATACAGCTTCACTGAGTTAACATGACAGCTGAGGTTCGCAACTCACTGCACAAAACAGTGAATCAAATTCAATGGCCAATGCACGACAGAGTCACACTACACACACACACTTCCCTGATATAAGCGCTTCAAAATCATTTTAATATTCCTTCAATTTACTTTTTCCTTCCATTTCCATTTCTATACTGTGATAGAATTGTTTAATTTCTTCAATTTTATCAGCCTAATACTGACATGATTCATCTAATTTGTTACCCCAAGCTTTGGTAATTTTTGTTTGTCATGCCAGTGAAGCACTTCAAATGAATGAACTGAATAGAACTGAGATGTATGGAGAGACTAAGATAGAAAGAGAAAGAAAGAGAGATAGAAAGAGAATAAGAGCTTGGGGAAAAAAGGCAATGGTGTGTTTTGGAGGGAAAGATGACAGTCATGTTTCTGTGCAGTGGAATGGAGAAATTCTGTGTCTGCCTTCTTTAACTCTAATGAGATGTGAGCTAAGGCTGGAATTGGGGAAAGGAGGAAGAGAAATAAAAAAGGAGAGAAATGATGACATGCTAAGGGCGTTACCCTGACTAACACACATGCGCGCACACACATGGGTGCGCACACACACACACTCTCATGCCTCTGACTTTGAGTTCAGGAAGAAGGCCAACATTCCCTATCCCTCAGGGGACTGAAAACACACAGTGGAAGAAAAAGGCAGCATGAATAAAAGCAAGCAAGATCTTAGTTAGTGTTAGAGTGTAATCTAGAGAGAGTGAAGGAGGCATGGCTTCCATGCCTGTCAGTTACAATGAAGGAGGCGTGGCTTCTGGGCCTGTCAGTCCCAAAGAAGGAGGTATGGCTTCTCTGTCAGTTAGTCCCAATAAAGGAGGTGTGGCCTCTGTGACTGTAAGTCCCAATGAAGGAGGTATGGCTTCTGTGTCTGTTAGTCCCAATGAAGGAGGCGTGGCTTCTGTGTCTGTTAGTCCCAATAAAGGAGGTGTGGCTTCTGTGTCTGTAAGTCCCAATGAAGAAGGCGTGACCTCTGTACCTGCCAATCCCAAGGAAGGAAGTGTGGCCTCTGAACCCATCAGTCTCAGTGAAGGAGGTGAAACCTCTGTGCCTACCAGTTGCAGTGACTGATGCCTGCCCTCCTACTCCCCAAAGCAAAAACTTTTTCTTCTACTGCAATCAAACTGTTTGCACAATAGTCATTTACACGACTGAACAGGTGGTTGTGTATCGTAATGGAGAGAGACACATAGCTCTAACACAAACACTGATGTAACATTATTGTTTGTCCTCCAGCTGTGTACATGCATGTCTGAGCCTTATCACTTGCTTGCCATTGTTAAATAGAGTGGAGCGTGAAGACCTATTTCTCCTGACCGACAAATTGGTGAGCTCATGGGAACACACACACACACGCGTGTGCACGCACACAGATTGACAGTCACTGGCCTTGTCTGTCAGGGCCAGGCCACAAGTCACAGTCTCTGGCTGCTGTCACAAACATGTTTACCCTGAAATGCTTTCCTCAGTGTGTGTGTCTTACACAACCGGCTGTCAATACACTCTCTATTACACAGCCGTCACAGGCAATAAATTAAGATGGAATTACTGACTCCACACTGTGCAGACTGTCACCATGACAATTGCAGTGGAATCAGTTGGACAATCAGCTGAGATTTCAGTCTGTGAACAGTGACTGTCCTGAAAAAAATACCAGACGAGCATATAAGGGGAAAGTCTCTCAGACTACACAGTGTCTTTCCTAATTAACTCACTGTGGAGAAACGCACCCGATTGGCTGCGTCTGGATGCACTCTCTGCCCTGATTGGCTAAAATGATCCCAAGGTGATGCTGGGGTTCTTGCCCTTGTGTAATTGCGGGAAATGGCGCCGTCATCCACCAATTAGCCAAACGACGTGACACACGCTGGTGTCAGAACTAATCACTTCAGCGTTAATGAGAGCTGCTGGAGCAGGGGACAGATCTCTGTTAGAGATCCGGTACAGAGAGTGAGAGAATGATCAAAGAAAGACAGACATGTCACTTTGTCTTGGCTCTTGCATGTAGGGGGCCGTCTGCAATCAATGGTGTTGTTCAGACAGACAAAGATAGACAAAAAGCCTAGTAAATAAATATAATCCTGCACTTAGAGTACATATTAGCAAAAAAATATATATATTATTATTAAAAACATTTCAAATAAGACAACATGCTATAGATCTCACATGGGAATCAAGAATAAACTTTGTTTTTCTTGGTAGGTTATAAACTGTCAAGCTAACTTTAGCTAAATATGGATGCTGACCATTTTCTAAGAAATAATAGTCTAACTTATTGCACTGCTACAGCATGACAGCAAAAGATTTAACTCATGACAGAACATTCTGCATGTTTTGTTTAGTATGCTGCCGTTATCACTCACTTAAATTTCAGCATGGAACATCCGGATTGCTGTCTTTTGTCGAAATGTAAAAGCAGCATTATGTGTTTTTTTTTAATATAAATATTAAAGTGTCCATGTGAGTGTATGTATTTGTGATTTGTAGCTGTGGTGTCTACAGGGGTTGCTTACCTATAACCCTAGTGAATTAATTCTCAAAGAAAATCCAAATAAACAAAGACATATTTGCATCTCCTAGTATACTCATGCTACGAAAGAGCGCGGACGGACACACACACACACACACACACACACACACACACGTAGCTGATTCAGACTCAAGGGAGGCAGCCATGTATGCTGAAGCAGGTGATTAATAATCCTCTTTTCCCAAGTGATACTGACTGTGCCTGAAACACACACACACTCTCTCTCTCTCGACAGGTCACGATTGTACAAATTCAGCATCTGCTGCACTGCAGGGTGAGACAGTGCTTAAAGCACTAGAGATCTGCAAGTGGGTGTGAGTGTGTTTCATTTTGTGCTCTCGCACAGAGGCCACCGCCTGGTGCTTCAAGAAGTTTTGTCCCACGTGTCCTCTGGCACGAATTCTCAGGCAAGATGTATGACGATACAGGTACCACAGCCATTTTCGACATGTCTGAGACCCTGGCATATCGCATAGCCTTATGCAACCCAAACAGAACCGGGTTTAGCACTGAGGACAGCAGGGGAGGTCTGATTCAGACACTAATGACTCAGACACACCGGTGAGGGCGCTGGATCCCACTGTGCTGAAATAGATCATTAGACCTTGCAGAAGCAAACAGCAGGTCAGACGGTCAGCTGTGTGTGTGTGTGTGTGTGTTTGTGTGTGTGTGGCTGAGTCACAAACCCGGGTGGAACCTTACTGTCAATAATAGACAGTGTTTACATGTACAAAATAAAGTGACATCTGCAGAAAATCGGATTTTGTCAAGACCTTGATGAATCTTTGCACATTAGCAATATGATTGAGGGATGACTACACTGTCCGTGAGCGAGGCTGTGACGTCAGTCATTCTTAAATCAAAGCAGTTTAACATTTTAATTAAGTAGGAAAGCAGAGTATGTGATAAATAATACATATATCTATTTTCTTAACATGCACAGTATTGACATTTTCTCCTCTTGTGTTGGATGGAAGCAAAAACAGGGGTTGCTACAAAGCCTACATGCACAGTACAACACACAACACACAACCACATAAGCAATAACACATGAATTGGAGTGTGTTATTCTGCTTGTATCAGAGCGATTTGACAAACAATTACAATGTTAAATGTTTTATTAATGCATGTCACATCGTACATTTTAATGGTTTATAGTTAGATTTAATGCATTTCTGTTATGGATGCAATAAACAGTCGTTCTCTCTCCAGCCACTTATCTTTCTCTCGCTCTTTCTCAAAAAGTCTGTCATTTTACAGAGAAACCAATAAACTCCTCTGTCCTGAACACTTTCCTGTGCTGAGAAACTTTACAAAGCACCATGACTGTTACAAAGCGCTGACACTTCCATAAATGTTAAATAAAATGCCTCCTAACAAAAAAAAAAAATGTCACATCAACAATGATGTGTTTTCTTGGTTAAAAAACGCGTTTTTATATCTGTTTATTATTAGTCTTAGATAATGTGGACCGTCTGCCGAACAGGTCCCCGTGTATGAGCTTTTACTGTAGAAGCAATAACAGAAACATCAGAACGAGTGCATTAATATTAACCTATCGTTCATGTTACAGTTGAAACAACTGTCTGAGCCGTGTGGTTATACAAAAATCTTCTGAACAATCAGAATGAAGAATTCAGCCATGCTGTGGTATAAATATATATTGTAAATATATTTATAGTTATTGTGCATGTTGGCTTTGTGCTCAAGACTTTGCTTTCTTTTACATCTTTCTATATGGTTATGTCTACATGCAATGTCCGGGACACTCCTGAAATCCCACAACGCATTGCTGTTGGTCAGTGTCCAAGCAATGCAGTCTAGGAGATGCAGAGTACCCATGATGCACTTTGGATTCTGCAGAGCTCCATTTCAGAAATGGAGAGTACAGAGTTGGTAAGGGTGTCTAGAGAGAGAGGGTAGTGTGAGTTGCTTGTTGGTTACAGTGTGTGATTTATAATGAGTGTGTGGCAGATGGCAGGATAAACACTGAAGTGTTAAGTGGAAAGACACACTGCATGCTTCACTGCAGACAGGGGATGTGTGCTGACAGTGCACGGACATTTACACGTTCACTCAAATGAACCAAACTCAGCTCTCATCCACAGAACACACAGACACTATCTAAACATACACGAAGATTAGCATTTAACCCATAATAACCTGTGATGATCTCTCGCACTTCTGCGTCCACAGTCTTCCTCAGTAGGCGGAGCAGAGCCGGCACGCCACCGGCATTTCTCACGGCGATCTTGTTGTCATCGGTGGCTTTTCCATACACCAGATTCCTCAGAGCGCCGCACGCATTCCGCTGCACCTCCACAACCTTGTGGTCCAGCAGATCCACCAGGTGCTTGATCCCACCCAGCCGACACACCTGACAGAGTAATGGGAGACACGTGAGATTGAACAAGATCAAACCAGTACTAAAGCAGTTCGAACACATTCAAGTAGAACACGTGAGCAGAGATGAGTGAGAACGGAGCGTTCGGAATTTGATCCGATCCGATGACAAGAAGAATGATGAGCTAAATATCAGGGAAATTAAAACATTACCGAGAGAAAATAAATCTGAAACTATAATAATGACTTCTATAATAATGACTTTACCTCCTCATGATATGATGTGATATAAAGTGATATGAATGCATATTTTACCTACTGCTGATGTTCACTGTCTGTGCACTTTTTTTTCTTTATAAATACACTTGTGTAATTAATCTATCCACTCAGCTGCCTGATTCAGTGTACTCATTAGGATTATAGTTGATACAGTGTAACGAGTAGTCAGTACAACTCCATTTTACCTTGACAGTCTGCAGAATGAGGAAGGCAGATGTAGGCCTTGCTAAAAAAAAATGCAACCCTGTGGCTGCAATCTAAATGGACCTCACGCATAAACCAGAATCTACCAAACGCTGTGCCTGGGGAGCTACGCTCATTACAACCTCAATCTGAGCAGCCTGATCGAGTTAATCAAGGTCAAGAGATCCGCAAAGGTCTTTAGGAGTAACTGAATGCCAGAGGATGTTTAATTTGGGTTTGGAGTGCGGATCCCCAGGAGCGCTGTTGGAGATAAGCGCCATGAACACTTCACCCTGGAACACATTGCCGTGTGAAGATAATCGCTATCCAAACATCTGGCCTTTTTCTCGGAACACGCAGCGCTCTCGAGCAGAACAATCCTACTGAGTAAAGGCTAATGTTTGGAAATTGTGTATTTATCTGTGATATTTGGAATCACAAGAACAAATACAGCGTATAAATCAAATCACTGCGAGTTATGTGTACGGAGCAAGTGTGTGTAATTTATTTATGCACAGTGCTGCGCTGGTATCGCTGCAGTGATCAAGAGAGACGCGGCTCCGGAAAAGAACAGCAATGTTTCTGAGTGAAGGCATGTGTGGAGCTCTGGAAAAAAAAAACCCTGCAATATCCTGAGGTCTGGCTGGGCAAATCTCTAAAGCTCAGGGTGGAGCCAGACTTTCACTGCATGCTCTGAACTCTCTCAGAGGAGTGGAGATCAGATATCTATGAGCAGGGACTTGGAAATACACAGAAAACACTCAGGTGTACATACAGATAAAACGATGATCATACTGTCTGTGTGTGTGTGTAGACATAGCCGAAAACAGTGTGTGTTTTTGAATGTAGCCTTCATTTGTATAACTGAGTAATACCAGATTAATGCTTAATATTCACTTCAAGTGTGTGTGTGTGCGTGTGTGTGTATAGACATAGCCCAAAACAGTGTGTGTTTTTGAATGTAGCCTTCATTTGTATAACTGAGTAATACCAGATTAATGCTTAATATTCACTTCAAGTGTGTGTGTGTGTGTCTGTGTGTGTTACCTCTGCCTTAGTGTGGTTATCTCCGAAACACAGGTGCTGTAGGTAAGCTGCAGCGTTGGCCTGCACAGAGGGGAACTGATGCTGCAGCATGTGAATCACTTCCGGCAACTCTGGGTCCCTCCACGCAAACTCTCTGAAACAACACACACACACATACACACTTCCTTTACAGATAGATGGACAGGATTAGACTGTACAATACAGAGTAATAACAAGACAAAAAAATGCTTAGTGTCAAAAGCATAATGTCTGAAGCATAAGAGGTTTGGAGTAGTGACCAAAAAAATTTCTTTATGCTTTCAAGTAAAACTTCAATGAAAAAAATTAACTTCTGAACAAAAACACATTCCATATAAACAATCATTTCCATAGCACTTTGCATAAAATGATAATCCAGTACTGCAAAAAACAAGAGTGACGACAAAGAAAAAAACAAAATTAGTGTCATGAAAATGTTAACACATACAACATGGACCACAGCATGTCAGAGTGTGTGATGTAGTGTTTGCATGTGTTGGATGCTCAGTCCAAAGCCAGCCCTGAAACGTAGCTTTGACAAATGATTACTACAAGCAGAAGGCCATTCTGTATCAGCTCAAGGTGAATAAAAATAGCTCCATCATGGGGGATCCTGCCTGATCTGGCAACACTGCAAGTGAAGCTAGCCAAGTTTGAGTAAAAGGGACAGTGTCCTTTTATTTTGTATATTTATTTGATCTTTTGGGTAAAAATGTCAACTTTTTTTTGCGCAATTTCAGACAAAGTTTTGAAGACTATATATCAGTGCTAGAGGATTGAGGATAGGAGTCTTAAGACGTCAGGTTCCTAGAAAGGTTTTGATTGATAGTTTTGATTTTTTTTTTTTAAACAATGTAAGAAAGTTATTTTGTAGTTCCTAGGGCAATATCTGCAGGAGGTAAGAGAAGTTTGTTGAAAGTACTAATCAGCATTCTAATTAAACAAGAAAAAAAAAATACAAGTTGGACTTAATTAGGGCGTTTGAATACTTGAATGCCCTCGAGGGTAATGAGGTGCAGATCTTTTTTTTTTTTTTTGCTATAGAGAGTCATGGTGGGATATGACAAAAGGCTTAACTTATCTGCACAACAGTCAATAGTGATCAAGCTGTAGATCAGCTCTAGTGCATGACCATGAATAAGAGTGAGGAAATCAATATGCACAATCAAGCACATACTGTACATCACACACATATGGTAAATATCAGTCTTTAAAGTACAAACATAGTTGGACTGGCTAATGTAAGCAATTTATTATTCTTCTGGGTGAGAAGAAACAACAGGTTAGAACCTGAAAACATGAGTACTATAGATGCAACCATGAAATTTAATTAGAATTATACTGGAAGTGGATCACAATATTGCCATGTCATGAATTTCGCTCCAATCCTTCGGTCTGGCTCCTCCCCTTGAAAAATCTCTGTCCTTTTTCTTCATTTCAACAAAGTGGGCAGAGTCATTTGGGGAAGATGAAGGTTTATTTGTTCTCAGTGCAATTGTAACTTGCCTAGTAGATGAGAGAAAGCTGTACAAAATTGCACACGATGCTTTTCTCTCTACTCTTTTACACTACAGTTTTCCCCACTCCAAACCATGCTACTTATCCTAGATTTAAATACATGAGTATGTCCAACAGGGGTTAGCATACTGACATGTAAAAAGTCCCAGGCAGTTGCCAAGTCTCGATAAACAGGAGTATGTTAAGGTCATTATACTTAATTACACCTAAAATGAAGAATGGCAAACATAAAATTAGACTTCTCTGTTTGTCTACTTCAAGATATTTCAATTCATTTTAATCAAAATTACCTTTCCTTGTGCAAGCTCCCACGAAAACCACAAATCCTCTAATAATTCTGCTCATAGCAGCAGCAGAGAAATTTAAGCAGTTGGTGGGAAATCAAACTGTCTTTCAACTCAAATGCAATAAAAAACAATTTCCCCACCTTACTTCTCTCTATGAGCTGACATTTAACGGGGCCATCTCAGCAATACAGCGGCCGGTGTTATTATCAGAGAATGGAATTTGCTCAGTATTGCTGGCAAACTTATTTTAGTTCTACAAATAGCCATGGCTGCTGGGCAAATGAGACTCTCTGCAATCATATTACCAAATTTTTCGCATTGGTCACCAAGTCTTCTTCCTCAGCTAGCCCAGCTACGCATTACGTACTGTATACTACACACTATGTACTGGTTTTCTATATACTACACACTACAGTACCTGTACCTGTTTTCTGCAGTGTAGTAATGTTTCAAATCAAACACTAACCTTTTACACTAGACAGAAATGACAGAAATGACAGAAATGACCATTCAGTAACTTACTTCACTGAACTGCAACAAACTCCATAGGAACATGTACTACATTTAAAAACGAAACACCTGGTTTACATGTTTGCTTCTAATTTGCATCCAGCATGCAGTAGAGTTCTTGCTTGGTGCTACAACTTTTCAAGAAAATTAAACAGAGAAAAGAAGAGATGAGAAGCGGAGAGGTGAAGAGACAAGACAAGAGCAGAGGAGAGAAGAGAAGAAAGGGAACACAAGAGAAGATGAGAGAAGAGAAGACAGGAGGAGAGGAAAGGAAAGCAGAGGAGAGAAGACAAGAGGAGAAGAGAAGAGAAGGGAGATGAGAGAAGACGAGAACAGAACAGAAGAGGAGAGAAGACGAGAAGAGAATTTTCCCAGTTTACTGCACTAAAAGCATGTAAACTGCACCATTTGTGCAGCAGCTACTGAGCATGCTCAGATCTCACAGAAGCACATGCAGGTGCCCTGAAGTTGTGACCTGATTTCGTGAGTGTGTGAGTGTGCGTGTGCGTGTAGTTCTGAACCAAGATACGTAGTCAACATGGAATTTTAGATTTGCTGCTGAAAGTGAGTGAGTGGAGTGATCTCAGTCGGGGAGTCACATAAAAGTATTTCAGGAGGTTATGAAGTGGGCCAGCTTTTGTAGAAGTGATTAGAATGAGGGGTTTCTGTAGTCAGGAAAGGTTTTGTACTTCTGATGACGTGAATGTGAAATCTGCAGGATCTTCCGTTTGATGTGATGTGATCGGAGGAGCTGTGTGTCCTGAAGGGCTCTGTGAGGGTGTCGATCTCTACCACTAAAAATTGAACTCTAATTATACACCATTATAAAAACATCACTGTGCCTAACCACACCTTTTGATAATGTACTAATTAAACTCGAACCTGTTGTTACCTTTGCTCTGCTATGTGCTGATGGTCACAAAGGTACTAAAAATATAAAACAAAGATATATAATCATGTGCCTTGTTCTGTGTGAGCGAAATAATCATGAAAACGGAGTCCTGAATATCTTGCAATCTCACACCTCAGATTCTTATACAGCATGAAGGAACACTGACTATAGTCCAAATGACTGCAGTTGTCCAAAATTAAACAAACCACAAAGCAAAAAAGCAATAGGCAGAGCTGAAAATGTACTCATAACATATCAATTTTGTCATTTATTGATCAGAGATACAGTGATGGAGAACGGTAAATGAACATTTGCCAAGTATGGATAGAAATGACAAAAAATCACCCAAACACAGAGAACACAGAACTAGTGATCAGTGAATTAGTAGATAATTACATAAATAACTAGATTTGTGTATGCATCCACTGTTTATTTTCTCTCTGTCCTTTGGCTCAGCAGTTTGTGCCTTGTGGATCAGTTTAGCATATCTAAAATTCTACCTGCAGCCCAAAATACATGTCACGTTTGGTTCACTTCCTGCAGTCAGACCGATTCAGAGTCAAACTGCTTTCTTACTGCAATCGAAAGAAGCTAGAGTTCACTCGGAACTGGACCAGAGCACGTCGCTCAGACATCTAGGACCGGTTGTTTTGCTCCACATTACGAGTATGATTGCGTACCACACTGAGAAAAAAAACACACCAGGGTTTGATTCGAACTGACCTTAAACACCCTTAAATTACTTAAGAGATCCAATTAGTAAACTGTTGTGCAGCTGTTTCTCGTTCCTGGTTAGCAGGACTAGACTGTGTGTGAGATGGAGGCAGTGATGTGGTAGGTTGCAGGCTGCAGTGTAAAGGACAGTCCTAAGTGGGTATGAATGATGTACTGATATCCACAGGCAGGACACATGGTGGAAAAAACTGGCTGACTTTACTAAAAAGGCAAGCTCTTCTCATCAAAATTAGCCTGGAGCCATACTGCATTTACCCTGCTTTGATTTCCTCACACACACAAACACTTCCCCAGTGAGCACTTAGTCTTACATTCTATAAATCTCTCCTCTCTAAATGTAGCTGTGTGTGTGTGTGTACAAAAACTGCATGTGTGTGGCTGCTCTAAACCACCTGCCTGTGTCAACACACACAAGATTGTGAACAGCACACCCACTGTGCAAGGTCAGGGAAACTGAGGCGAGCAGGTCAAGAAGGGGAGAACACACACACACACACACACACACACACACGTCTTGCTTTGCTGTACAGAGAAGAGACAGAGCGGTGTGGGAATCCACAGTAAAGGGGCCAGGCATGAGGCTTAGTGTTTAAATGTTTGGCCCCCTTCCCGGCGCACTCCAGAGTGAATGGAGGGAATACGACAGTGTTGAGTCAGCACCAGGCAAAAAACAGCCCACTAAGCAGGAGCAGCATCACTTTACACACACTATACAACTGCTTGTGAAAAACATAGTAGCACGCTAAATATGTTTATATTTTAAAGAAATCAGAATTGCTCATTCATTTCATCAAACTTCAGTAAAACTTCACAGGGACTTGTGTTTGCTCCTATTTTTTAATAACGTGCACTTGCGCAAGTGTTACATAACAAGGAATAACCAAGGAATAACCGTACTATTATACAAAAAAACAATACATGCTGGGTGGTGTGATACCACTACCACCCCGAAGCATGGTCCGAAGTGTGTTATTCCACTCATACCACCATCGCTGCCGAATGCTGTGAAACATCCACGAGACACGTTATCACTAATGTTATAACTTTATAAAGCACCGTGACTGTTACAAAGTATTGACACCTGAACGCTGACTCCTTCCATAAATGTTGCAAAAACGTCTCCTAACAAAAAACTTCAACTTCACCTCGACAAGTATACGCTTTTCTTTTCCTGCTAAACAACGCATGTTTTTAAATATATCTGTTCATTATTAGTCTTAGATTATGTGGCACTATAGAAACAATAACAATTAGAATGAGTGCATTAATATAAACCTACCATTCAAGTTACAGACGCAACTACTGTCCGAGTTGTGCTATAATACAAAAATAATGAACGGCTTCTGACCAATCAGATTCAAGAATTCAACCGCACTGCGGTATAAAAATACATAACCTATCATCATATAATCTTTCACCTCTCCTTCCACACTCTTAGCTCCAAGTCCACGAGCTCCAGTCACATAGACACTGACTAGCAAGCAGCAACCCTAGCTGTCTCCTCCAACTCCTCACAGAGACCAGAAGTCCTCAATGATTGGCTGCATGATTGAGTAGTGTCTATTTTACATTGTTTATTCAGTCCTATTGTGCACAGTTCATCAGTATCTTTGACTTAAAAAGAGAAAATTGGTGTTACTGCAAAATCATCCATCAAAATGCAATGACCTTCACCTGCTTCAAAATGTATTCTGATGTTTCAGTACGTCACCATGTACAAGTTAATGGCAACAAATTATTAACAGTTATTTTATTTAATTTCAGAAACAAGAAAAAAATCTAAATAGAAAATGAAAGAAATGCAAGAAGATCTATAACATCTGTAAAAGATAATATTAGGTCATATGCAATTGTCAAATTATTATACGAAAAAGTAAAAAAAATAAAATAAAATAAAAAATTCAGTGTCTGAAAAGTCAAAAGTAAAAGACATTTGAAGCATGTGTTCGTACCTGGGGTCTTTCTGAATACTGTCGATGGAGGGAGAGCGAATGGCTCTGTCGTCGATGCTGATGGCGTGCCGGGTGAAGCTGCCCTCAGAGGGTCGGTACGGGCCGGAGCGGTACGGGTCTGAGTACGTCACCGCTGTGTAGTTGGTGCTTCTTTGGTACGTCATGTTGCTGCGCTGGCTGGAGCTCCTCTGCAGGTTCCCCACACCTTAGAGGAAAACATGAATATGTGAAAACACGACTTTTATTAGGACAACTATCTATCAGACCCACAGCAGAGAGAGAGAGAAAGAGCGAGCGAGAGAGAGAGATGCTGTGTGAGAAAATGCCTAAAGAGAACTGACGGTGGAAAGAGCGTCTGCACGAGTGGCTGTGTGGGTGTCTGGGATTTAACAGCCTTTTCAACACACACACACACACACACACACAGTTATTCCCTCAATCTGGAAGCCATTAGTGCTGTTGAATACTGTAGTAAACACGATGCACTTTTTGCCAGAGAGTTCTCGTTATTTTCATGTACAGGAATTTTACAGAATAATTCTAGCAGGTTAAATTCTGCAGACATGTATTACAGGGTTGATGACTGATATTTAGACTGACTTTCTCCAAGAGCAACACCTGCATACAGACAGACAACTAGGATCAGACGCTATCCTGCCAAGCCTTGTTAAATATTTAGTTTGTGAGCACCTTGGCTGAGTCGTCCTTCGTAAATAATTACTCTTTCTCCTGCTTCATCGCAACTACATTCCAGGTTTTCACACAACAAGCCAGCTCAGTCCCAATAGGATCCTGTGAATCAGCTCAGGTCAGACGTATTACTGCAGATAATAACTCAGAGACACCCACGCGCACACGCACGCACACACACACACACACACACACACACACTAAAGGCAGTATTACCAAACACATTAGCTGTTGGAAATGTGAACCAGAATGTATGAGCTGAACTGTGCTGAGTCACCTACAGTACCAGTCAGACATTTACACAGCCTGATTAGAAAGATCTGATCTAAAGGATTATACTTCAAATTGTTTTCAGAGACAAAAACCAAGTAAAGAGTGAATCTGGTTCCTGTGTATAAAATTGTTTAAACTGTCAATATTTAAATACTGCTTAAATCTGCTCTCAACAAGTAGTTTGTATCTAAAATAAGGGAAAAGAATAAATGAATATACAGTAGATAACTGTAAAAAGTTGTCATGAGGACATTTCCATGACACACACATTATGAGTCACATTATAGAGAAGTTTGCTAAAATTAGTGTTGCACTGAAAAAAGTAAAATAGCACTGAAAGTAGGAAAAAATAAAATGTTATGCAATTTTAATAAGCTGTATCCAATTAGAGTGTTTCATACATAATAAAAAAAAATTTACTATAAAGATATTACGGTACCCACAGTATCTCAGAAAAGTGTATAGTGACATAATTTATCTCAATATCAATATTACATCATCATATTGCCCAGCCTTAGTGGAAATTCTTCAAGATCCTTTATGAGGCTGCTGAGAGACACTGAGTGTGCAAAACTTCATCAAGGGTGCTTTAAAGCATGTAAAATATGTAAGACAGTCATGACTGGTGACTTTTCTTTGGTGAATGCAAATTCTACCAACGTCATTTCATCGTTATGATATCTTCACTATTAGTGTAAAATGTGGAAGACATTGTCACTGGCACTGTAGATAGTTCTGCTCAAACTATTATTCAGATGATTTTCTTGTCTTTTTGATTGTTTTGTTGTTTCAGGATGCTACACTTCATTTTTAACTTATTTGCTTTCTATGATTGAAGACTAATTGTTTTTCTCCATTTGAAAACACTTCAAATGAAGGGACCTTAACTGTAGGCGACTAGCTGAAACAGCATTAAAGCATCAACCAGATGAGCTAGCACATTTAATTCAATTAAATTAGCTCTGATTGGTTCTTTAATAGGAGTGCTTATTTTGGATTAAGTCTAAATTGCATAGTGCACTCAGGCTGAAAAATATTTTGGCACATGGTTCATTTTTTATTCGGTGCAAATATAGCAAGACTTATGACTTTAGTCATGCACTCAAGAATTTTGGCAGGAATTTCCTGTCACGGCCCCCTATGTCACAGTAATAAGAAAAGAATTATCCACATTAGACCTCTAAATTCACATAACAGCACATAACTGTCACTGATCTGTATGATTATCTGAATAAATGAAAATGGTTTAGATTCGTAAAGAGACAAAGGAATTCTTTAGTCATTTGTTCCATCAACATTTTCCTTCACTGAATCAGGCACGGTGTCTGTGTTCATCGCTCACTGCGGTGCCACCAATCAGCAAAGGTGAGGCCGGTTTTCTCCACACACTGTTCTGACTAGCTGTTTCTTTTTTTGTCCGCTGAAGCAAGAGGCAGGCTAAAGGTACCATCTGCTACACAAACGGGTGATGTTTCTGTGACCGCTCTGCCTTTTCCAGCAAAACAGGAAAACAGGAAGTGACACGAGTGATCCTGCACAGGAAACTGCATATAAGGAGAACAAGCTAATGCTCATCATTGAGCTTATTTTTTCAAAGCTCAGAAGATAAAGTATTTATTTCTGTCTGATTTATACCACAGTTAGCCTCAATGCATCAGAGCGGAGTTTGCCTAAGGCAAAGCAAGTGGCAATGGGAATGATTAAAGCTGCTGTGAACGGACAGCTGAGAAGGCAAAGAGCTATTAAGATTTAATTTAGAACCACCAAAAAGAGTACTCAGGGATCCAAATGGATTATTTGTAGTGAGGTACTTCCTAGTAAGAAGACCCAAATGACCTTTTATCTTTCTGTCTCTCTCCTCTGTAGTGATGTAGCAGAGTACAAACATACTGCAAGCATTTATGGAAGAGCTGTCTTCAGACTTCTTATGAGTAAACCTATCAGATATGAAGGGAGGAGGTTGAAGTGTACACTCACAGACAGCAGGAGAGAGGGAGTGTGTGTGTGAGAGAGAGAGAGAGATAGATAAAAAGCCAATTCACACTGGCCGCAATTCTGAAAAGTTTGAAGAGATTTGCTTCTATTTTGACCAACACTTTAATCCACACTGACTCCATAAGACGTGAGTAATCCGTGAGGCCACGTGTCCTGCGTTTTTAGTGCTTCGTCTCTCTTTTTTTTTTTTTCCCACTTGTGCACAGGAATTGTACACTGCATACAGACACATTCAAATCTCACTTTCATATTTGGTGTAATGTGAACTTTATTTAAAATTCTAATCAACAATAATATGACTGTGCATCCTATAATTGTGTTTTATGGTAATGAATGTGTCTGTTTTTCCCCCCACTATCCCAGTCTCATCCTACATTATTTTTTCTAAGTTATCCGAGTTGTAGGCTGATGTAAGCCTGCGTGATTTGGACAGTCCCCACCACCACTGACACTGTTATATGTATGTATGGGTGTGATTATTCTGGATAAAAACAAAGCATTTGACAGGTGAGTTGTGGATTGGATAATTGCTACATGATGACATGTAAATCTGAGCATAAACCCAAAAAGCATGACATTTTAAATGCATTTTAAATGCTTATCACTTCCTGTAACACTTGATGAAGTAGCTTTTGAACGCTGTGTTCACAATAGCAGCTAAAAATTCATTCATGTTGCTCCAGGTTTGTCTCTTCCTGATGTGTAGTGAACACTTACAGATGTGGACTCTCTCCAGATATGTTAAATTTCGATGTGAAATGCTATTAATGGAAAGCTATACAGGCTCCATTATAACACGTAAACATAACTGTGTTAGCTTTGTTTAAAATGCGTTGTACTAGGGTAATAAAATCCAGACGACAGCGAATTCGTTTTCTTCTATCGTTGCATGTCAAACATTGTTGAATGGGAACTAAACACAGAGAGGAACTGCGGTTGCAGGAGCATTTAATGCAGCCAAAAATTTGGATTAGTCACTTTGCTGCATTTTAACTAATTTGCATAGAATTAAGGAAATCTTTTTTTTTAGATATTTTCAAATAGCCGGTCTTGGAAATTTACTCAGGAAATGAAGAATTGCCTGTGGCTTGCCAGTGTGAAGGCAGAATGCAATATGGCAACTATTAGCACTCTGCCACTCACATAGTGGACTCCAGCATGGAGACCTTCTCTTAGTCCCTTTTTCTCTGTCTTCACCCTTCTCTCTCTCTTTCTCTCTCTGTATGTGAGGTGGACTTTGTCCCTCTGTCTCTCATGCTCTCTCTGAGGGCAAAGAAAATACATGTCTTTGAAGAACACAGTGTTCTCTATGGGGAGATAAAGATGCGATGGTACACCTGAGATTTTAAGAGCAATATCTCTCTCTCTCTCTCTCTCTCTCTCTCTCACACACACACACACACACACACGCACGCACACGCACACGCACACACACATCCCACACCCAAAGTGGCTTATAAGCTTATGAGCACCCACACATGAAGAATGACACTAGAATATGCCCATTTTAAAAAGCCTCCCTTGAGATTAGAAGCAATTTTCTCAGCTTCTCAGCACAGCTACAATCGGCATACACAGCGCAGTGCAGAAATCCCTCACCTAAACACAAATTACACGCTGACGCCCACCCTGACGCCCACCCTACACAGCAGCCACTAAACCACACTGACAGCATACCAAGTCTTTCATTTCAATCCCTGTCTCCAGAGAGGGTCACAACTGCAGCTCATGTAACTGGTTATTATTATTAATTGTTATAGTAACTAATTATTAGTCATTAGCAATAATGACTAATAACTGCTTTTCAGGATCTTTTATGCACACTGAAGCAACTTTTTATTTAAATCGTTTTTATTTAAAACTCATTGCTGCTTTAATGAACTACTTCTGAGTAGCTAGCTATAATCCAAATGACCACAGTGCATGAAGGGTTTTATATATATATATATATATATATACATATACATAGATAGATAGATAAAATACACACACATACACAGGGTGTCCGAAAAGTCTCCATACATAGGGGAAATCAACACTTTTTAGCAAAATGTCTTCCAAAATTTTTCATACTTAGTTTATATTACATATTTTCTTCAGATAGCCTTAGTATATACACACACACACACACACACACACACATATATATATATACACACACACACACACACGTAGAATTAATAATAACTGCTTTTTAGGATCTTTTATGCGCAATACAGCAACACACTGTGTGCAGGTGTGTGTGTTCAAAAATCAAAAATTCTAACTCAAAAATCATGCATCAGGATGTATAAGGTCAGAAAGATATATACTCATCTCTCAGAAAGGAAGGCGAGTGTGTAGCGCTTCTTACCTGAAGGCGATCTGTAGAGTGGTGACTGTGTAATGTGGCTGGGGCTGCGGTACAGAGGCCCATGAAAGGCTCGATCTTCGTAAATGGGTCCAATATGGCGGTCTGGGCTCACAGTCGAGCGCAGATCAGCTCCATGATGACTGTGTTGACTTGCGAAGGACGCTCGGAGACCTGCTGAGAACAATCAGTAAGATAGAATAAGAGAGAGCACTCATTTCCACTTTCTAACACACCTCTCACTTGTATACTCTGGATCCCGCTTTGCGTAGCTTGAGCATGACTGGGAATGCATGATGTAGAAGTAGATATATAGTGAGAATAATACTGACTTTACAGATCTTGTCCTTCAAGCAGGTTCCTAAGGGAGGTGTGCAGGAGCTAGGTGCATATACGCACTAACACCTGGCATACACAATCAGAGTCTCTTGAGAGTGAGAAAGAATATTATTATCTGTCCTACACACGTGTGATTTAAGTTAAAGCCTTAGCTGTGAAGAATTTAAGAGAAAACAATGATGTCAGCGTAGCCCAAGGGATTGCGTGAGCTGCAGCTCTTCTCTCCTTACCACAGACAGCGTTAAATGCCATTCAGCCTCTAATCCTCATTATACAGTACAGGCTTTGTTTAATATATTTGCAGGCCAATAATAAAGCACAGAAGAATATTTTAAGTTTGTCTGGACTTGGATTTACAGATACTCTAAAATCTACATGCAGCCTCAGCGAAACTGAGAAGAAAAATAACTTTAGTACTCTAATCATAAAGATGAGAGACTTTTCTCTGCAGCTATAGACTGCACAATGACATCATTATACATTATGATTTTAAAATTTACCGCATACAGAAAGTGGAGGTGTGCAGTTTCAATCCCTCTTTATGGAAAATCTTTATGCATAAGACAGAAATATTCTGAGGGTGTTTTAGGGGAGACTGTGCAGTGATGTAACTCAGCACTACAGTCACTTTGATGCATAGCAAGGGACAGAGAGAAACAGAAAACGACAGTATGGTTGTGTGTCTTTAGCTAAAGAGAAGAACAGTAACTCCTGGCGCCCTGCCAATCAATTCCAGTCTCATCTGCCAGGGAAAACCCGGATGAGGTCGTGAATATTACTGTAGTTTAAATTATAGCCTTGTGTATTTATGTGTGTGTTTGAGCTCAGAGCAAAAAGCTGGATTTGCATTTGGGTGAAAGTGACGGAGAGAATCTGTCCGTGAAGCAAATAGGTTATATATGTGTGTGTGTGTGTGTGTGTGGCCAGAGGCAGAGCTCAGAAGGACGCGAGTAAAACTACAGCAGGCGGTTAGTAGTGCCTGCAAACACACACTCTTAAAATGAAACACACTTAATTAAAATGAAAGTTTACTGATCTGAGACGCAAGTGCCATTCTGCTAGACACAGATAACCGTGAATTCTAGGGCTGTCAAAAACAAAGTTCACCGTTTATATACAGTCCCCTCCGAAAGTACTGGAAGTATTTTCTTTTGCTGTACACTGAAGACATTTGGGTTTGAGATGAAAAGATGAATATGAGATGATAGATCAGAATTTCAGCTTCAATTTCCTGATATTTACATCTAGATGTGTTAAACAACTTAGAAAATGGCACCTTTGGTGACCACCCAATTTTTAAGTGAGCAAAAATACTGGAACAGATTAAAATTAAAGTAAATAACACTTAATATTTGGTTGCATATCACTTGCTTGCAATAACTGCATCAAGCCGGCGACCCACTGACATCACCTTCTTTTGTGATGCTTTTCCAGGCTCGCAGCTTCTTTCAGTTGTTGTTTCAGTTTTGTTTTGGGGAGTTTCTCCCTTCAGTCTCCTCTTCACGAGGTGAAATGTGGTTGATTGATGATTGGTGATTGACTTGGCCGGTCTAAAACCTTCCACTTTTTTCCCCTGATGAAGTCCTTTGTTGAGTTGGCAGTATGTTTTGTGTCATTGGATGCATTTCTCTGTAAATTGGCAGACAGAATGTTTCTGTAGACTTCTGAATTCATTTTGCTGCTACAGACATGAGTTATATCATCAGTAAAGATCAGTGAACCTGTACCACAAGCAGCTTTTCTCCCATAGACAGCTCTCTGGGCTTCATGTTGGTTTATTCTGTTTAACAACAAATGCAGTCTTCACAGGTGAAACCCAGGGCTCACACCATTCAGAGCTATTAATTGTTTAAACAATCAATCTAATAGGGCACACCAGGGTAACAGGAAACCTGTCAGTCACATGTTCCAATATTTCTGTTCACTTAAAAAATGGGTGGGTTCAAACAAAAGGTGCCGTGTTCTACGTTGTTCAACACATCTAGAGGTAAATATCAGGAAATGAAAGCTGAAATTCTGATCTATCATCTCATATTCATCTTTTGATCTCAAACCCAAATGTCTTCAGTGTACAGCAAAAAAAAAAAAAAAAAAAAAGAAAAGAAAAACCCAAAGGCTTTGTCGTTCCAATACTTTTGGAGAGGATCATAGTATTCAAATTTTCAAACTAATTTCAATTTTAAAAAAACAAAGTTTTAAGATTTTCAAAAAAAATCCTGTTCACACAAACAGCGTTTTCTAAAATATCTCTATCCACACAAAAACTCAAAAATGACTTGAAAACACTCACATGAGCACACCAGCACAGTAGGTGGGGTAGTATGTTATAAACTGTTATGTAAAACATGTCAATAATAATATTAAAAGCTGTGTGTTGATGGTTTGTTGAAAGAAAAAAAAAATCCCATCAACATGGCCAAAAGTGAAAAATGACAAACACAAAGATTGATGACCGCTGTGTCATGTGCAGGAAAAAAGTGGTCATACTTTGTAGGTGCTACAAGACCATTATGTTACAGCCCATGCAGTGAGCATATGAAGTGAACAGGAATCCATTTGGTATTCAGCCTATATGTGACAATTATCCCTGCATCAAATGAGTTGAAGGTGGTAGACTTTTAAATGATTCACCAAAGCAAGATAAATATAAGTAACAAGACAGCATTACTGTGGGTAAATAATAAAAACAAATATAAAATATGTTAAAGTTTGTAATACAGTTGTCTATTGTGCAGGTTGATGAGGCAGGATGTAATCTCGGTACTCTGTGTGGGCTTTATTTTGGCAAATCAAAAAATCATTGTCACGGTCTACAATGTGTGTGTGAACACACAAGCAGTCAGGGTCATCACAGGAATATTCATAATCATAAACGGTAACAACTGTAAAAATAAACCGGCGAGGGTCATAGAACATACAATATAAACTTGGAAACTAAGAAATCAGGGCTTAATAACTCATGAAACACCTCGCAGACACAGAAAGGTATAAATATATTAGTCAAGGTTTAATACAAATTAAGTGAAGCAAGTTTAGAAGAACTTTCGTTGCCATGGAAACCATGACGCAGTGGGGGCCTCTGTGACACATTCCCTCCTTCTTCACTTAAAAAAGCGCTGTATAGCATAAACCTTTTGTGGGTTTTGTGATTTAAACGCAGAGTGTAACATTACTGCTAATATACTCGCTGTGGCAGTATGAAATTATAGGCTCTTTAATATCAGATTGCATTGGAATACTAATGTTAAGCACATGCATACACACACACACACACACACACACACAAGATGTGAAGTCTGAAGATGTGATGGTTTTTCCATGCAATCCTACCAAAACTTCTCAGTGTACCGGCGCTGGAAAATCTAGAAAGAGCACAGCAGAACAAACCGTCTCACGGATAATCGAACTTAAGACAGGGAGAGCAAATGAGAAAAGATGGATGGAGAAAGCAGGACAGAGAGAGCGATAGAGCATGAAAAAGACAAAGGGCGGGGGCGGGAGGGAGAGAGAGAGAGAGAGAGAGAGAGAGAGAGAGAGATTTGTTCAGGTGCACTTTCATGCTCTTGTGCCCACTCGGTCATCTACATCACTCACTTCAGCTCAAATGATTAGCTCAAACAAGTCAAAGCAGAACTTACAGAACCCTGCAGAATGTTCCAGAATCCTACATCATGCTCTATAAATTTATTTCTACATCATGTTCTAGAATGTCAATCCTACATCATGTTCTAGAATGTCAATCCTACATCATGTTCTAGAATTTTATTCCTACAGCATGTTCTAGAACTCTCTAGAATGTCCCTGACACATGCTCCAGACAGCATTTTTGTGAGACCTGCTACTGAAGAGTTTGAGTGAGACCTCTACAACCTCCATCTGAGAAAATCAGCACAAACTTCAGCGGAAACTCGGGTCGGTCGAGTGTACGAATGCCTCTCGCTCTCTCCCTTACTCTTCCCTCCCCACTCTCTTAACTCCATTTCAGATCACACTGCCAAGGCTCTCAGACCACAAATGTAATCTTCACCTAAGAGTTCAATACACTTTCACTGAGATGTATTTTATTATACCATTTTGATCTTTCCCTTCAAAATTCACTATTATTTTTCCTTAAAGCCAGTCAACTTATTTTTATGTCCTCAGGTTGATAACATATCCTTAATGATGGTAAATACTTATTAAGTGATATTTTTAGTATCGCAAGTATCTCCTAACATTTAAAGCTACATACATGTAAAGTACATAAGTAAGTTGTTGGGCCTCCAAGATCCACCAGAACAGTTTCATTGTGCATTGGCATCAATTCTACAAGTTTCCGGAACTGTACTGAACACCATTTTTCCAAAAGACATTCCCTCAGTTGGTATTTTGATGGTAGTGGTGGTGGAGAGTGCATCACTCCAAAATCTCCCATCTGGTGAGGTCTGGTTATTGTGAAGGCCATAGCATATGACTTGCATCATTTTCATCCTCATCAAACCATTCTGTGAGCCTAGGATGGAGCGCAGTCATCCTGGAAGAGGCTACTCCCATTAGGATAGAAATCTTTCATCATAGGATAAAGGTGATCGCTTAGGAGAACTTTCAGGAAAATAAATAAACACCTCCTCCAGTGTAACAGAGCCACCGGCTTTTGATTTAATTTGTTTGTGTCACCCATGTGTATATAAATACACATAAACGAATGGTTTGAAATGTGTTCTGGACTCCTACAGATATAAGCCTACCCAAAAAGCACAGCAAAGCACTCTGGGTAATTTAGTGCCTGTGTCTGTGTCACAGTGTGGTCTGGAGGATACGGAGGCATCTCCAGGCCGACTCAAAGCCATACTGACAACAGCAAACTGAACGCAGCCATGGTACAGCTCCATCACACTCGACAATGTTACACATGCACACACACACACACACACATGTGGGACATCGGAGTCTAATGATCTGACTCAAAGGAGAAAAGTTTATCCACTGGCAGGGCAGAGCTCTGGTGCTGTGCCTAATAAATCCTCATTTGGCCCAGCTTCATTAGTTATTACTGAAGGCTCTGCTGATGGTTCTTGGCAGAGCTCTCCTGGCACAGAGGCCCAGTAAACGAATGCACACACTTAACTAGATGCAGCTGACTGGAATTTGTTTAAAGACAGGCAGATTTTGGCCTTTAAACAAAAGAGAATGCAATGTAAAACTTATGGCATCCTGGGGTTTGCTCCCCACACACAGACTAGAAAACCTGCAGGATATGCACCGAGCATCAAAAATATAATAATATAATAATATCATACTGAACACGCAGAAGAGTTCTGTGTCTGAGCAGGTTCCAAAAGCCAGAATTAAACCACATGACAGGACATATTTCTCCCATATCTGCCTTTTCTGAGGGAAAATTGAGGTGACACTCTACTGCCAATAATCCAATCAGAGGTAATAACCCAGTCTGAAGAGTGATGAATAGTGAGAGGGAGAGATAGCGGAGAGAATGAAAAGGGCTTGTGAAGGGGGAAATTAGTGGAAAGAAACTGGGGAGAGAAGAAAGAAAGAAAGAAAGAACATGAAAATATACAGCAAGCAAAAGAGAGGACTAAGTGTGAGAGTAAAGGAGGGAGAAAGGGAGAAAAGGAAGGAAGGAAAGAAGGAAGGAATCAAGGAAGAAAAAGAAAGAAAGAAAGAAAGAAAAAAGAAAGGACTGAAGAAGAGAAAACATGAAAAAAATGTAAGACAGCACGCAAGAAAAAAGACTGTAAGTGGGAAGGAAAGAAGGGGGAAGGAAGAAAGAAAGAAAGAAAGAAGGACTGATTGAGACTGAGTGTGTGAGTATGTGAGTTTTCACGTGTGATTTGTCAAAAGCCCTTAATGAATCAGCACAAAGTCAGCGGCCCACTCTCTGGCACTCTCTCTCTCACACACACACACACACACACACACACACACAGCCATCATCAGTGAAGATACAGTGGCGTATAGCTGAAGCTAAAGCAACAAGGCGAGAGGAGACAATGCAGCTCGTCTGTATAGTGAAAGCTGTAACTGTCAGGGGCACAATCACTACTGACAGAGCAATAAGAAAATGATTCATTCCAAACAGAAGAACATATGAGTGTGTTACAATTCCCTCACTGTGTTTCTATGTACGACATGACACACAAGCTAAATAGGGAAGCAATTGACTAGAGTAGATGTGACTTGTTTCGTCTTTGGCTCCCAGTGAAAATCTAATGAAGGAGGATGAGGGATAAAAAAATTAATATCCCTTTTGGAAAAGACTAATGGAGGAACGAATGGAATGACTAAACATGCATGAATATACCACACACACACACACACACACACACACACACACACACAAGCATAAAGACTGAATGAAACAACATCAAGAAGGTAAGACATTTTCACCTGGAACATCATCAATCAAGGCATCTGAAGAGATCCGAGGGCAGCGAAGGACACAAAGAAGAATTACAATTTCAGACATTATTTTTCAACAAATGTCTCAGCAGTAGTTTGGGATTCAAAACATGACCATGCACATCAAGCTGTCGTGAAAACATACAGACATAGATGAGGATTAATAAATGTCTTGAGAACACTCCCTTTAAAAAAATAAAATAAAATTTGAATTCATTCACATGTGACACTGATCCATTCACACACTCCTCCACTGAAACAAGCCGCTATTCAGAAAGCCCCGGATTAATGTGAATGGATCTGTGTCACGTCATCTCGGAGCTGTAATTCCTCCTCGACCTCGCCTACATGGTTTTACACTCCTAATTGGAGGTCACGACACAAGTAACAATGCCCACTCGGAGACCAGGAGAATGTCATTAGCTCATGGTTATAAATAGGACTCATCAATTACGTTTTCTTTTACATTGGAACTTCTGACAAGTGCTATGTACTCTGTAACTTGATGAGGAGAATAAACGCATAATTCTTTGTCCAATCATCTTTAACAAATTTTTTTTTGAATAAGCCATAAGTCATCGCTTCACTAATTAGACCAAAAATTATAAAAGAAATCTATTAACCTTTTTTTTTTTTTTTTGAAAATCTATGAAATCTTTTTCCTTTCTCAATGACCTTCTTTCAGGCAAATAATTTACCTAAATGCATGTGATTTGCTGCAATCAGAGCATCTGCTACAGAAGCTGTGATGGCTCGTATGTAAAAAAAAAAAAAAAAAAAAAAAAAAAAACAAACTAGGGTGACTGAATTAAAATTAAAAAATTTTTTAACACCGAGTGCCTGCTTCAATCCTCTGAACTGCTTTGCATCTGGACCACAGTCCACCAGTTGATGATATCTATTACAGAATCTCAGTTGGACCAGACACTTAAGGTAGATCAGCACTATCAGTAGTGCTTAAAGTGATCATACATCAAACATTGCAACACTAGCAGGTGTAAACCTCAGGCTTACAGATGATATGATACAATTTCGATTATTAAGGCAACAATTCGGTATTTGATGATATCATCGTATATGCTACAAAATTATACAATTTGATTTGGTAGCTTGTGATCATGGTCTTCTGCTGTTGTAGCCCATCTGCCTCAAGGTTTGACGTATTGTGCGTGCTGAGATGCTTTTCTGCTCACCATGGTTGTAAAGAGTGGTTATTTGAGTAATTATAGTCTTCCTGTCAGTGTGAACCGGTCTGACTGATCTCCTCTGACCTCTCTCATCAACATAACAGCAGATCACTGGATGTTTTTTGTTTTCCGCATCATTCTGTGTACACTCTGCGTGAAAATCCCAGATGATCAGCAGTTCCTGGAATGCTCAAACCAGCCCATATGGAAGCATCAACCATTCCATGATCAAAGTCACATTTTCCCCCATTCTGATGTTTAACGTGAACATTAACTGAACATCAACTCTTGACCTGTATCTGCATGATTTTATGCACTGTGCTGCTACCACATGATTGGCTGATTGGACAACTGCATGAATGAGTCTGGTGTACAGATGTTCCTATTAAAGTAGCCAGTAAGTGTATTTACTTATGTATTTAATTAAGACATCTGTAAAACAATTAGATGTATTCCAATAGTAGATAAATGAACAAATCCAAATGGGTTGTGATTTACAATAAAATACTGTTCTCAAGGTATTCATCTCTTGTATTTTTTAACTTATTGTGTTCTTAATGGCACTTTAGCAACAAACTAAAGCAAGAAATGACTAACTTGCTAACTTGATCAGCATTTGGATACATTGAAAAACAAACAGGTAATACTACATGTTATAGTAGATCCTGCAGCTACTAACAGACAAGTTTTAAGGATTTAAATCTGTTGATACTCAAACATTTGGCATAATTTTCTGCCTCATACTGACAAATTTGTATTTCAGAGCAAACCTGAGTCACGTCACTTACCTCACCACTGCTCGGCTTTGCGCTGAGAGTAAAAGAGATTTCGTTTTCTAAAGAGTGAGTCTGCCACCAGCTGCAGATAAAACCCTGACTTGAAATGCTTCCTTGTGTGGGCCATCACCATTAGATAAAACTTATCACAATGGCCAGCTATTACCTGAGTGAACAAAAATAAATCACAGGGTTCCTGAAAGGGAAAACGAGACCACAGCAGAGATTCTTGACTCACTACACGCTGGTACACAGCAGTTTTAAATCAAACTCCTATTCGTGTGGAAGAAAAAGGAGAAAGACGGATAAAGACAGACAGGAGTGTTGCCCTGTCACAGAAAATTCACTTCCACGAGCTTTAGAAATGTCAGCGCTAAAGCTCTCGGCAGACACCCACGCCGACGAACCACAACAGATCTATCCATCAGCGCTTATGGATAAATTGCCCATAAGAGCTGTCAGCCGCAGCAAAGCTTCTATCATCCTCCCACTGCCTAGCTCCTCTACTCTTCCCCATGGCACATGCTTTTAACTCCCTATTCATTTAGTTCCAACAATGACATATGGCTGTGAAGACAACGGGAACTTAAATCAATTCTAAAGCTCAAAGAAATGGCATCTATGTTCCAGACACACATTTACAGTGTATAGTTATAGTTTTATGAGCGAGCTTCTGAAACTTAGTCATCTGCTGTGGTATTTTATGGGCAGATTTGTTTTCTTATTTCTCCAGATTTGTATTCTATATGGAAAGCTTGCAATTAGCGATACACTGAGGAACAGCAGAGCTACGATGTAAAGATATGGGACCAAAACCCATCACAAAAGAACTCAGTGAGACAGAGGAAGTGAGATGTGCTGGTGGGAATTAGCAAGGATCAAGACTGGTATTACTGATTCAGTGTTAGATCAGAACATGCACAAAAAGGAAGATTATAAAAAGTGACTGCATGAATAAGAATGTCACTGAAGGGATTAGAAATTTGTTTAAGTTTGAAATAACCTTTAATACTACAGACACTTGTACTTAGGGGGGAAAATAAATAAATAAATAAATAAATAAAGGCAGCACAAGGATGTAAAGCATTGAGTGGACGAGCTTGTTATATGCATCACATGAATGGAATGCTTGTGAGGATGAAGACAATTAAGAAAAATTGCAAGAAACAGTATCACACACTCACAAACAGGAAAGTGCTTTGATTAGTACACACACACACACCTGTCAAGCTGTCTGGCCGTGGCACCATCCTCTCATAGATTTCGTACGAGTGTGTGCTGTAGGGATCGGAGCCCTCATGCAGGAGCGTCCTTGGCAAAGTTGACCCATAATGCTGTGGCACAGCTGTCATTCCCGTTCGCACTGGAGACGAACCTGATGCTGCTTGTCCTTCTTCCCCTGCCACGCTGAGTGGTGAGCCCAGACGTGCCGAGTAGGGTGAGGTGGTACGGCTGGCGCTGGTGCCCGAGCCCATCCTGCGCAGGGTGGAGGGTGAGTTCCTTTGGGCGGAGAAGGGAGAGCTGGCCCGCTGGGAGTTGGGCAGGGTGCTGCTGGAGAAGATGCTGGGCAGCGGCTTGGGCTCAGTCATGATGGGTGAGCCGTAGGCACTGCCCGGCGATGCACGCAAAGACCCACGCGAGGGAGAGATGCTAGTGCTGTAGGCGGGTGACTGTGTCCTAGACGGCACTGAGCTCACACGTCGCATGGCTCGTCCTGGGATCGCCCCGCTGACACCTCCCGACATCTGGCACACAGGCAGAGAAAAGATGGCACTGTTTACAGCAAAGCAAAGTCTTCCAGTGTTAAAGTGATGATAAGTTACAGTTAGGCCATCCATTTAAAGTGCAGTAATATCATGAACATTTTGTACACAGCCTAGCTTATGGTTTTGGGGTAAAAATAGTAGCTGTCATACCAATTCTGAAAGAAGGTTCTAGATACAAATGATCTAGCTAACTATAGGCCAATGTCCAATCTCCCTTTTGTGGCAAATGTACTGAAAATGTTCAAGAACGTCTAGTTACTAACAATTTGTATGAGCATTTCCAATCTGGATTGCTACTATTCTATAGCACAGAGACTTGCCTCGTGAGAATTGTTAATGACCTTCTCTTGTCTGCAGATTCAGGGAGCCTTAGTATTCTCGTGATCCTTGATCTAAGCACTGCATTTGATACTATGACATAGTTATTACACAGCTCTCAGCCTCAGGCATGACGGATTTAGCCCTCTCGTGGTTTACCTCCGATCTCACCAACAGACATTTCATTACCATCAACAAACACAAATCCTCTTCAGCTTGTGTTACTCAGCGGTGTCCCTCAGGGATCTGTATTCGGTCTACTTCTTTTCATAATCTACATGCTCCCCCTTGGCTACATAATACACTGTCACAGCCTTAGTTTTCACTGTTATGCGGACAACACAGACCACATCTAATGCTGTCTATCTTTATTAGCCTGCATACATGAGCTCGAGCATCTAATTACCTTCATTTCAATACAGTTAAAACAGATGTTCTTCCAAAGCTTTAATATCTACACATTTATACTTGTACTTTGAGACTGATTAGGTTATTATCAGACCATGCAAAACAGCTCGGAACCTTGGTATCACTTTGACTCCTCATTTCTTTGAATCCCATGCCTGTTCTCTCACCAGCAATCTTTTCAATCAATTTTAAGGATGCTCAAACCCTAGTCTGTGCCTTCATAACCTTCCATCTTGACTGCAATTCTCTTTTTATCGCTCTTTCTACCAGAACACTAGGTGATCTTCAATATATCAAAAAGTCAGCTACTAGAGTTCTCACATACACCTGCCCACATCTCACCCACTCTACACTTGTTAGCCAACCCCTACAGAATCCTGCTTCTCACCTACAAAGCCTTAAATGGCTGTGCCCTGGGGTACCTCGGTGAACTATTATGCCCATACACCCCCCTGACTGTTTGTTAAGGGTTAGGTCCAGTTCATTTGTGGCTCCGAGAGTTTACATTTACATTTATGGCATTTGGCAGAGCGACTAACAGAAGCGCTTTGAAGTCTATCAATAAATACATTCTGATACTGGTTCGCTAGGTCTTGGACTAAGAATACCATCAGTCTAAAAACTCTGTTGGGGAAGTAATATAGTAAAAAGACAACACAAAGGGTTTTTTTTGTTCCATGGTTTCTTTCAGCATCGTAGCACCCAAGAGCCTCCGTGAAGCCTCTCCCCTTCATCTCTTCACTCAATGCCATATGTCTCTCATCAATAACTAGGCAGCTCCGCGCCTTCTACCCAATTCCCACTGAAAGCCATGACTTCGGGTTTGAGAAAAGTGCTATATGAAGTAAACCTAAAATTATGAAGTTGCAGTATAGAAAAAGTGGACTGCTAAACAAAACCCTTCACCTGAGTGCTCCCCTGAGACCAGCCCTGCACATTCTTTCACTCAGAATAGCCCTGCTCAGTCAACTTCAATGCAGGTAACAAATAATAAAAAAAAAAGCTTTTATTAAGGACCTGCACAAAAAAAAAATTCTATGTGTGCATTTTCGTCTTCTATATACGCAAGTTATGGATCAATTTCCTTGGAGAGGATTGCAGAGCTGCTCTAGTTATTGTATGTTGGATAATAACCTGACTTTCTCTGTGGCCCAGTATCAGTAATGGGGTTTCATACTAAGGCTGAATCTGGATGAAAAGAAGCATGGGCTCATCTTGGATTTAGAAATTGATTTATCTACCCATCCCATTCTATTCTATCTATCTCTAGTCTAATATCTGCATCTATTCTACTTTACGTCACACAGTAAGCTGAGTATATGTGATTTTTTTTTAACAAATGAATCCCACCTGGCTGGAAGCCTGGCCCTCTGCCCTGGAGTTCCTCATAAGCGTGCCGCTGGCAGCAGGACCGCTGCTCGGGTACGAGTGCTGCAGGCGCACCTCCGTCCTCCCCATGTTCTGGCTGCTGTAGTAGCTGCCTGCATCCTGGTAGCCGCTGTCAGAATACGAGTTCATCTGAGTGGAACTGCGCGAGTTCCCAACAGACCCTGAGAATGAGAGAGAAAAAAACATTTTTAAGGTTATATCATGCACACATTTGCAGTCTGCAGAACCTTACATCTTTTTCTTTATTTGAACAGCAGCTATCCTGAGTCGAGAGATACTATAATGTGCTTTCAGCTATAATTTAGTTTTAGTGTCAGAAGGCTCATCATCTGAGCAGTGATGAAAGGAATTCAGGAAGATTGAACTAATAGTATAGGAGACTTGATCCACCGCATCTGTAGTATGTGTGATTATCATGGACAAGAACAGACAAGAATGAATTCTTGTACTTAGAAAAAGAATGCAGTACGTAACACATATTAAAAACTACAACCGTTACACTAAGGCTTTCATGAGGAGGCTTACATGAGAGAAGAAGTTACCTCCATCTCTCAGAAGACAAATTATACAGATAGACCCTTAATTATAAAAACCTTTGACAGAATAATTAAAAAAAGTGTTCTACCATTATATGCACTTCATGTAAAATTCAGAAACTGCCCTTAGACTTCCATTGTAAGTGAGTAAAATGTTTTCAGTTCTTTTCTCAATAGAGTTAACAACTAGATAGCATGGGTGTAAAAATTAGGGGTGCAAACCTCAGGCTCCCACATAATACCACTCGATTCTGATTCTTAAGGCCACAATTCAATATTTGAAGATATCACTGAAACTTAAGGCAGTGATACAACAGGATTTTGATTCTCAAGGCAACGATACAATATTTGATAATACCACTGAATCTGCTAAGATACGATTTTGATTCTTAAGGCAATGAAACATTATTTGATGATAGCAATAAATCTGTTATGATACGATTTCAATTCTTAATTCCGATTGTTAAGGCAATGATTCGAATATTTTGATGATACCACTGAAACTATTATGATACGATTTTGATTCTTAAAGGTGCAACGGTGGATTTTTTTATTCCTTACTTGTACAAATAACCTGGAAGATATGTACAACATGATAAAAAGCAAAAGTCTATTAAATTGCTGAGAGAAAACTGAGAACAACCCGTTTGGAAAACTGACTTCTGGGGTCTGGAATGCTTGTTTGTGTTTGGATACACATCCTGTCAGTCATTTTATAGACACTCACCTAACTGTTAGTGACCTACTCATGAACAAGTACACCTTACCTAATGCACCTTTAAGGCAATGAGTAGATATTTGACGGTACCACTGAATTTGCTATCGTACGATACAATTTAGATTCTTAAGGCCACAATTCGATGTTTGACAGTACCACTGAGTCTGCTACAATAGGATTCGATTTAGTATCCTCTGATCGATATGTGACCAACTTTGTCCACAATCTGGGGTAGGCCTACTGTTAATTCGCAAATGATGATGATGTAGAGAAGGACAAAGTGTCAGAGTTACAGGCAAATCACCTGCTAGCCTAATAAATTATTAACAGTTAAAAAATATTCATTATTTTTTTACACACTATTTTTTGTCCTTTTTTCTATAATAATCCATGTATAATCTATTATAATCAATAATAATAGATTTATTATTGGTTATATACTGACTGATTTGATTAATTTCAATCGTTGCCTTTTAAATTGATGTTGATTTACTGATTGTCTGATTATTACAGCCCTAGTAAACACAGTGTGGTAGCGTTGTGGTTCAGTTTCTGAGTTGGTGATCTTAAAAGTGGGAATTCACATTTCAGAGAGTCACTGCTGGGATCGTATCCTCACTCACTTTAAATAAAATTGCCTACCAAATGAGTAATGTAACTAGTGTGCAGCGGGGTAAATGTTGTATCTGTACTGTGCTTTTAAGCAACAACTTTTTTGCTTATTTTCTTCAAATTCGATATCCGGTCCCCGTGTGAGCTGCAGTGTGGCTCCTGATCAAAAGTGTCGTGTGCAGACGGACCCTCACTTTCGTGCAGAGAGCTCTGCTCCGGTGAGCACAGTGACAGCTGCTCCCTGACAGACTTGGCATCGGTGGAACTTGACACATCTATGAAAAAATAAAAATGCACAAATGAAACACAGTTATGGGCTGGCCTCAGAGGTGTAAGCAACTTACGTTGAAGCTTTTGGGCACACACTGAGATTATACCCAATCATAGGCTAAGCCCAGAGGTATCATAAGCCATGAGGAGGTTTATAGAACTAATTCCCATTTGTTTTATCTTTAACTAGCTTTTAAATGAAATAGCCTAAATACACTCTGCATGAGCTAAGGATTACGTACTAGCATTAGCCACAGCTTTTCTGGAACAGTCTTTCAGTTCGACCATCCAGGTCCCAGAACTCCTCTTGAATTTCTTGCTCATTAAAAAAAAAAATGCCGGACATAATCACAAAGTCAAGGGCTGCGGCTAATAATTAGAAGGTAAACTGTTTTCTTTAATCTCTTAATAACGTAATGATGCATCCAAATCCCTCTTTTGATTTGACCGAGAAGAAAATGCTGATGTTTAAAAGCTTAACTATTTTCCAGTCCAGCACAAATCTGTATGAGGAGGCAGGAAGTCCCTGGTCTTAACCCTGTGTACAATGTCATGCAGCTTTGTCTCATATGGACGATGGTGGACTCTACAGAGAGACTGTGCATGTGTGTGTTTGTCTCTTTAGCATGCTGTTTGCTCATATCTGTTGACTCTGTGATCGAGCGGCTCTGACATCCTGACGCAGGAGCTCTCGCTGCACTGAGTGTGTCTGCAGAGCTTCCTCACCACCTCCTCACCTCACCTCCTCACAAACACGCCGCAGTCTTTGCAAGTCACGTCCACGAACAGCACCCAGACTATTACACCGCCTAATACGCTGCAGACAGCCACAGACACTTAAATCTCGAAAAAAGACTTTAATCTTTAAGGAAAAGGACCAATTTGCAGTGTATGTGAAAACTTTATAAAAAATGCATCCAGATGGTCGTGTGAATTATTGATACAAGCCGTGGCATAAAGCTAACAAATTGCTATAATTGGGTTATCGTTTATGAGCTCCCAGCATATGGCTGATATGGTGAGCAGTAATCAAGCTTAACTCTATAATGGGAATTCATTACCACTGGGAGACTACAAATCCTCCTGCAGCCATATCCGGCCATCACACACACACACACACACACACACACATACTGTAATGGCTCTCACTCGGTCATTCTGCTTTATCACTGGTAGTCTGGACTTCATCACCCTAAAGCTCGACTGCTGCCGGGACAGACAGTGACACTGCAAAAACTATCCAGCAAAGAGCGAGCATGTGTCAGAATCGGCCATTTTCTTCTAATGACTCGAAGGAAGATGCAACAAGGCAGGATTTACCGTCTCCCTACACATGTGGTGCACGCTACCACATCTCACCCTCATAAATGACAACTGTCAGTGTTCATATTTAAGAAAAAACCATGAGCATAGATCCTTAATTACTAATCATTCAATCGCTTTTTATTTTATGCCTATACTTCATCATATATTTAACTCACTGTCCTATACAGGGCTGGGCAATATAATATCAATACTATAATTAATTAAATTCTCAGTACAGTTTTATCTGAATCTGAATAGCACTTTTAAACAACACTGCCATGTTTTCCAAAGATACTGCGGATACTGTCAGTACTTTCGTAGACTTCTACTGACTGACTCCATTGTTACTCAGAGCAGCGAGTAGCTGATATTTTCGTACCGAGTATTTTTTCTAATTTTCCGAGTTAAGTTTTGCATTTTTCTTTTGGCAGATGTTCAAATCCCTGATATGTGTAATTTAAGCAATTTTCCAGCACTTTCAAGCTGCACAATAAGATGTTTTCCAGTATAACAGTTCAAGTTCAATACAGATTACATAGCTTGACATAAATGGAGTGCTGTAACTAAATTTATAAATGGCCTGCTCTTGGTAACAGCTCGTTAGCAGGAAAAGTGTTCCCTTTTCCAACCATCCCTGGGTCGAGAAAAAAGGTTGGAGTTTATTCATTTTGTAGAGGGTGGAATTTATACGAGGTCATGGTTACGTGACTTTTCAAAGATGTTTTACCAACTTGGGGTTCTTCAATGCAGGAATATGTGGCTTCTTCAGACTGAGCGAGAATTTCATTCCGTCTTTATACACTGTCACGGCTTCTCTATCAGTAACCAGTGTTTTTGCTGCTCTCCATAATTAGATAGCTCACTAAGCTACTCTCAGATTTGTTTAGATTCAGTGGGGTGTGGCGTATCCTGAACACTATTGACTGTTGTGTAAGTCAGTCAAGCACTTCAAAGCATTGTCATTCTGACTTCCACAGGTCAACCTTTGGAATCGAACCACAGCTTTAAATAAAGTTCGGTCATGACTCTGAAAGTCTTGAAACAATGATAGCTAGTTATTTAATGTAATACCAGTTTGTTTGTTAAAATGTCTTTGTAACTAACTGCGGTTTGGCAGAAAATAAAAAGGCAAGAATTTCCTACTTGCAAAACTAACCGCTAGTATTGAACTTCCTCGGGATAACTTGTACAGCACTGCAGGCTCACAAGAAAAGCCTAAATATTTGTGAAATTACAGAACTATAAAATGGTTTATTTTTTCCCCCTAAATTTTATTTGGTCTTATTATAATGGAAAAAAACAGCACTTTCCAAAGTTTTTGTCAGAATGAAGCATTTCAAACTTCTAGAAATCAAGAATTTTTAATATTTTTAAGTATTCTGCATTGAGACCAGAGTTCAGTCAGTGTTCTGACACTATAAAGATCATGTTATATAATGTGAATTGTGAAAAAGCACCCACCTCACCCACCTCTAGTCATAAAAATAGAGAATTTTCACACAAACAGTGTGCTCCTTCTCCACATACACAAAAAAAAAACAGTTATACTGAGACTGAACTGGATCCTAGATCACTGATTTCACTTCAGGGTGCTGGACAAACATGGACTGGTGTTTTGTTTTGGACAATATGTTCTGTTACATGTCAACCTGTTTCTTAGCTAAATCTCAAGTTTCCCAGCTAAACAGCCCTCCTCAGTCTCTCTCTCTCTCTCTCTCTCTCTCTCTCTCTGTCTCACTCACACACACACAGTCAGTCATCTGGGTGGCGGCCATATTATCTGAGTGCATTCCAACAGCTGGGTGCCTTGAATTTCAACAAAAGCAATACAAACAATAAGAGATCAGTATTATGTTTGTACAAGCTTATGAAACGTACAATTAGGACACTAATGACACTAAAGCTGACACACTGCACTATTTTTGTCCTTTTTTTTGCTAGGGAGGATATGGCGCATTATTTCAGTGGACTTTCTCACACTATTATTAATTGCAGGTTCATTTGCTGGACATTTCTACAACATGATGTCAGATCTATTATTAGAGATATTTAATTAGATGTGAAGAGAAGTTAAAGTTAAGGGACAGTATAATTTAAAGCTGTAATTACTGCTGAGCAGTATGAAAGTGCTTTTTTCCATTGACTGTGGAAATTATTTGTACTTGCAGCCCAAATGTCAGTTTTATTAATAATATTAGAAAGGTTATAGCAGTGAGATTTGAGAGGTTACACTAATGAGGCATCAGTCAGTGCCTGTGGAATATTGGACCCACAGCAGTACTTAGTATGATCTATTATTACACAGCTAAACAAAGGCAATGACGTGCAACTAATGCTAATGTCCCAGTGTACCCATTCTAATTCATTTACAATTGTATGAGTTTAAATCTATTTAGCGACAGTGTGCATTAGCTCAATCAATACTACAGCTCATTCCTCCTCTTGTGCACAAAGTCTGTATTTCCCCACTCCATCAGGCAAATATTTTACTTTTGGCAGTTATTAACTGATATTACATTTTTATTTCCTCCTAACTGTCCACCCTTTAATCACAGGTTGTAATATCACGATATTGTACCTAATTTTATCACTGACTGTCAGTCAGAGCAACAAGAGTTTTCACTGATTTATAGGCCTGATCTTCTTGGAGAAGGAAATATGCAATTCTTCTTCAAAATTCTTCTTTGTCTGCCTAAAAATCTTTCCTGCCTAGCAATGGGGCACAGGGTTGTGAGGATACTTCACGGGCTCCACAATAATATTATGTTGAGATGTATTATGTAATTGATTATTGGCATAAGCCTAGCATTAATGTTAATTAAGTCAAGTTGTTCCTGATTAAATCCGATCCTGAACATCCTCTTATTATTTCCGTACCCCTGAGCAGATAATCAAATAGAAGTTTGAACATGAAGACAAATGTATTTACATCTGTCGCAATCAGGCATGTCATGAATTTGGAGATAAAGCCTACATCAAAAAACAATAAAATATATCTTAAGGCCAGAAATACAAAAATGGTACGATTGCTTGTAGTTAAATTTGGCATTAATGGATTAATTCCTTTTTGTTTAAAATGATTAATATACAAAGATACAAATATTAAGGTTTTACCTGTGGGTTTCCAGTGAAGGGACTTCTCAGAGGAACTGCAGGAAAGAAAGAAATATAATTAATCAAAGAAGAGAAATTAACTGGCAATATACCTACAATCGATCTAAAGACATATGCTGCGTCTTCGGAAAAACACCAATGAAAGAACTGCTGTTGTGTTCAAGAATCAAGGTTGCTACAGTTATCTACCCTCCCACAAAAAAAAATTCTACCAATCAGAGCATGAGCTAAGAAATGATAGACACAACAACATCAGGACCTAAAACTAAAACAGTCAGCACATAACAGAAATACAGCTTCTAAAACAACTTCAAGTCTAAATGCTGAAACTTAATTTTCAAATGAAAGTTGAAAGTGCAAAACTATATGAACCTGAACAGTGACTATCTGTCTAAGCCACTGCTCCCTGCTAGCAGCCATAAAACAGGCAACCACAAGCACAGTAATAATTACGCAGCATGTAAAGGTGAAAAACCTTGCTGTGTTGGCATGTATGTGTGAGATAATGGCTGGCTGAGAACATACAGCAATGGTAATTTTGTCCAACGGCTTCTCTGACTTCCATTCTCTCACAACATTCTGCCTCTGAAAGCACAAGCAGCCAGAAAATTTAGATATATTTTTTCCCTTTTTTGCTCTTGCTGTGCAATTTTCATTTCAGAAAGAGTTCAAAAAGGGCAAAGATAGGTCAAGAAGGCAGATTGGCGCTTATTGTGTGAAGTCAAGACAGAATTCAGGACATCACTGAGCTTGAGGGGAAAGAAAAAAAAAAAAAAAAAAAAAAAAAAAAAA
>CM040458.1:24318465-24351605 GCA_022758105.1 Pangasianodon gigas | reverse complement strand
GGATGCTGACATATCCACCAGGGAATACTTCACTGACAGACTGACTGCCTGACTGACTGTGCATAAAAATGGCCAGATCAGACAAGTGGGTCCCTGATTGATGAGCACAGGGGAGGCATGCTGGGAAACCAGGAGATAGTCTGAATAGCATGCTTGTGTAAGAGTATGGGAGAAGAAGAAGAGGGTGAGGACACCTGAAGGAACTGCCGTGTCACATACACCATATAGCCAACATTTAGTGAACACCAGTTGTGAACATTTTGTGAATGAGCACACCTATATGTGCTTGTTGAACATCCCATCCCAGATTTAGTCCCCCTTTGCTGTTATAATAACCTCCACTCTTCTGGGAAGGCTTTCCATTAGATTTTGGAGCGTGGCTGTGGGGATTTGTGCTCATTCAGCCACAAGAACATTAGCCACAAGGTTAGGTACTGGGAGGCCTGGGGTGCAGTCGGCGTTCCAGTTCATCCCAAATGTGTTCAGTGGGGTTGAGGTGAGGGCTCTGTGCAGGACACTCGAGTTCTTCCACTCCAGCCTTGACAAACCATGTCTTCATGGAGCTCGCTTTGTGCACAGGGGCATTGTCATGCTGGAGCAGGTTTGGGCCTCTTAGTTCCAGTGAAGGGAAATTGTAATGCTACAGCATACAAAGACATTCTATACAATTGTGTGATTCCAACTTTGTGGCAACAGTTTGGTGAAGAACCACATATGGGTGTGATGGTCATGTGTCCACAAACTTTTGGCGATATTGTGTATACAGGAATAGAGACACTGAGCTTGAATGAAAAGCACAAAAACACAGAATGGTGAAAAAAGAGCACATGCAATGGATTACAAAGAGCAAGTGGGTCATAAAGTAAAAGGTTTCAGAGATCCTGGTTTGGACACAGCCCCGTAAAAGCAGCAAGCAGCACAAACACCCACGCACACGCACACACACACACCCCACACACAAAACCTTGCACTTAGCATAATAACCAGCAAGTCCTCTAAACCATCAGAAAACACACTCTTCCTCCATTAACACACCTCCCCCTTTCTAAAAAAGCTAATCATGTAAATCTTCCCAATTATATGAATATGCTCTTTATTTGGTTGCTTACTACTTTGATATGTTTCTTTATTATTTATTTTTAATACTTTAAAAAATCCACTTGATTTTGATTCAAAGGTTTCTACATGTAAAACAATAGAGGTTCATAGTATACAACATGTCTACACAATTATAACATTAAAAAGAACAATAAAACTGTGTTATTCCTAATGGTGAACAAAAATGAGAAAATCTAACTAAGAACTATATAAAAGTGAGCTGAAAAATGTTTGTGACTTTACACTGTAACACTAACATACTAACACTGTCCAATATCAACTATAAGAAAAATCTAGACTTACAGTAACTTATAGTCATATAAGTTCACTTTAATAAAGCAATCATTTACATTCAGAGTCTCATTACAATCTGAGAGTGAATAATGAAGAAGTTCTTAAATACAAAGATTGAAGGATTTAACGCTTGTTTTTGCCTTATTTAACTGTCAGTTATACTGGGTAAACTATAACAAAACGTAAAAACATTTTGCCTGGCACTTCCCAATGCAATATGTTGAATTTGATCATGAGTTGTGTAAGACTGAGCTTCAGCTCTTGCAGTAACCTTTAAACAGGGTGTTATTGCTATGCGCGTACTGGAGTCGTCCATCCTGTTGCCCCTGGCTACTGCAAACGAGCTTACATCCAAATTAAAAAGAAGAGGCTGTGAGATCACCCGCTCTGCTGGAGCACCCCAAATGAAAAGATGGCAATTTACTGCCATTCAGCAGAGGTGTGAACAGCCTGTTAACTTGCCGACGAGGCTGTGCGTGTCGGTATTATGCGTGCATGATAATATGTGTGTATGCATGCGTGTGGAGGAGCGAAGAACCGAATAAGTATATATTTGACAGTTCTAAAGTATGTTCTAGTAATACGTGGCTACATGTGAGAATGGAACCTATCTCAAGCACCACCCTGCATAGGTGGAGTAGTTTGAGTTGGGGATGAAGGTTGGAGTCAGTGATTGCCTGGAGGCAACAAGACATAAAAGCCTGAGTGGTGGCAGACATGAAGCTCTGATGGGGCTCCATTGTACAGTGAATGGGCTATTGAAGCAGAGCCAGTGGTGAACGTCACAGCCAGGACAGCGTTCATTCACGTTCACACACATCCAGCAAAGGTTAAATAAATACTCCAGGGTTTTTAGTTCTTCAAACAGCTGCATCAAAATGAGTGATGATCTGGACACAGCTCCTTGTACTGAAGTCTTACCAAACCCTATTTTTATCCAACTTTCCATCACTGGAGCAAAACAGTAATAGTAATTCCGATTAGTTACTTTTCCTAAGGATTTGTGGTATCCATGCGCAGTCAGTCAGACAACAGTTTGTTGTCTAACCACAAACTCCAACTTCTGAAAAAAGTAGTCCCATCTCTATTATACATATTTATATCTTATTCTACAAATACTTTTGAAGAGTTTGTGAACATGTTCTATAAAATACATGTTTCACATTAACTTCTATAGAAAGAATTTAGACTCCCATTATATGTGTGTTATGAGTAAACAGGTTTTCCAGTCCATTCTTAGTACAAGAAAATGTTTTGAATAATACACTACCGATGTGGTAGATTATATATAGGATTAGAGAAAATCTACAGGCACTTTTTAACCCTATCCCTCAACACATCATCTCTATCACATGATCAATCCACCCATTCATTTCTACATTTATCTACATTCATCTATCAAAGGAACTTTCATGCCGTCTACCTTTCCTCTGTTTTTAGATTTCGATCACACTTTACATACCCATCCCTTTCTCTTTATCTGCATACCCTCATATCAGTCTCTGGCCCTTATAGGTCCTGTGTGTGTGTGTATGTGTGTGTGTGTGTGTGTGAACGCTCCATGCAGGTGAAGCAGGTGGATGAAGTTGGGCCTGAGGGCTCTAATATGCCGCAGATTCCCAGAATAGCACGCTGGGCTTTCACACTCCATAATGCACACTTAAACACGGACCTGTGGGTAAACATTCACCTGACTCCACATTATCAGTACTGTGTCTCATCTAGAGCTACACTTTCAGCCCCAACACACACACACACACACACACACACACCATCTGTACAGCAGCATATGAAGATAATCATTATTGTGACCGCATATAACCATATGCAACGCATCTTCCCTTAGCCAAGGTTTGAACAGAGTTTAAGTAATTAAGACAGAGTCCTCCAAGCACACCATAACGTCAGCTTGGTCTCAAATGCAGTCTGATGAGATCTCTGATCTGCAGCTGGTTCGTGACTCTGACGGAAAGGAAACAGAGGACCGGTTGCATCGTGTGCAAGCTGCAGCTATGGACAATGATAGGATGAGTGACGGGAAAGAAAGTGGTGATAATATTCAGGCATGGATAAGTGCTGTGTTAAAGTTTTTTGCCTCGTTAACATACAGCATTGCTCAGAGTATACGCCAGTAACACTCTCATAATGAAGATCCCAATATAGCTTGACACACAGTTATTCTGACAACAACATAGGAATGTTTTCTTTCTCCTGCAAAAGATATTATGGCTAATCATTGTTTCATCATGATTTTGTGAATAATATCAAAACTGATTATTAATCACAATGTTATAGCCAATTTAGGAACAAAAGGCTTTTGACCCTTCTTTGCAAAATTAAATAAAAAATCTACACCTCTTCTAGGCTTACTTTTTAAACTTCCAAGACCAAGAGGTTTTTTTTAATCAAAAAATAAAAGAAAGAAAATAACATGATATTGTGCAGAAAATACATAAAAAAAGAGAAAAAAAGACAAAGCAGATTTAAAAGCTTGGTGTCTTGTGTCTACATAAATCTGATAAACACTTTTCCCAAGTCATTTTCTGAAATTCCACCCACTTTTAAAGTCCATACTTTTCTTGACTTTCTGTACAAGATCCCTGTTTTTTTTTTTTTTTTTTAATTTTGATACAAAGAACTGCCTTTTCTTTCATATTGTACATCATATGCCTGCATTCCTTCTAATGGATAAATCTCTGCATTACAGTAAAACTGCTCAATACACATTCACATTCCTCGCTAAGCGTAAACACAGTTAGACTTTGGTTAGACCGAGAAATAATTAAAACATATGAACGATGATCTTGTAATTTAACGCACCAGAAACAATAAATCGATAAAAATAAGATAAACATGCCAATATCTCAACAACGTTTTAATTCGCTGAGGAACCCAAAAATTGTGATCACGATAAAACTAACCCTAAAGTTGACAGAAAGAAAACCCTAAGACAGAATCTGTTCTAACCACATAAACTCACATTCATAATACACAGCAGCCCACACAACAACATAATAATACTGCTCTTTTATACAAAAGCTCACGCACATATACACACACACATACACACATAATTGTTAGCGCAGACACACAGCACCACCAGCATCAAATGGTTTATCAATGCAAGAATCAAGCAAGAGCACCACAAGACACCCACATCAGCCAGACTACGCTCCATTGTTCAAAACAAAGCGCAGGAGTGTGTGTGACAGAGAGAAAGAGAGAGGTCAAGCATTCAAGCATGAAGATGTGTGCAAAGGAGAAAAATCTCTACAAACTGCTGCACTCCGTCCAACTGATTTGCTCCAAGCAATCAGACTAATTATAGCTTAGCATAAGGACACGCTGTAAGCCTGAGTGTATAGACATTAACCCACACTCAGGAAAATCACTTTTCCCCAAATCACTTGGATTACCTTGCATTAGAGTGGATTATAAGTGGGAACAAGGAAAGCTTGTTAAATAAGTTGTATGCAAGAACAAACTGCAGAAAGTGTCTGAGATGCGTCCACAATACTAAACAATCCAATGAAAATATTTCACGCACTTAAATTCTCATGGAATACTTACAATTTACTGGATTATTGGAATAAAATCCTGAGAGTGGGTTAGTAAAGAGAAAAGGACTCACAGCAAAAGGGCATCTGTTGGTCTGTGGACTAGAACTAGAGTCATGCTGAGTGTGTGTGCCTGTTTGTGTGTGTGCTGTACCTGCCACTCGCAGCTCCCGGTGACTCCGCCCCCAGTCGGCATCGTTCCAGCTGATTGGCCACAATCTGTCGCTCCACCTCCAGCTCCCGGGTCAGCCTCTCAAACTGGAGCTCCTACAGGAACACAGGAGAGACAAAAAGACTCAGGACTTGTGTGTATGTGTAGTTGTGAACTAGAGATTCAGTCTGTTCAGTTAAATGATTCATTTAGATTCATTCAGCAATTAATTTGCGCAAATGTCCAGCCTCATCACGCAGTCGTCTAAGGCGGACAAACAGCTTGAGCAATGTATAAACGCAGTTGCCATTTTGTGTTGCTTTTTAATATGTATAATATGTATGTCCATGTTTAGGAAAAGAACAATTTTTTCAGACCAAACAAATTACTGCTGCATGTGCTGAAATGACGGGAATTCTCCAGTTCTATCTGAATGAGCTCAAATGGAGCTTACTGAGTAAATATCAGCCAAGATTCACTGATGCAAACACGCAATTGCACATAAATTGCAAAAGAAAAAAAAATAAAAAAAAGAAAGAAAAAAAAATGTAATGACAGAAAAATTCCACGACCCTCTGAATGAGACAGGAGCGAATCTCTGTTATGACCGGAAGGATTTCCTGACTGAAACAGGGATCAGGTTCGGTACATACGGACAAATATGACTCACGCACTTCACTGAAGTTTAAAAAAAAGAAAACATGGCAGATAAACACACAACATAAATCTTTGCTAGTCATGAAGTAGGTTATGGATATGTGTGGAAATGTAGTGCAATGTAATCACAATGTTTATTGTGAACATGTGAGCGCATCCTGAGGTGTCTGAATTCATAGTTGTTCGTAACATGAATGTGTTCGGTAGGGGGCAGAAAATGGGGGCAGAAAATGAAAAACTTAATGAAAGTCTATGAAAGAAGAATCAAAGTCCTGGATGAGATAATGCTAATGATCACTACTTATTTTCAGGTTCTAAATCACAGATACTGTTGTATTAGACATTAAAGGCCACCAGATATGGCACAGCTTGTGAATTTTCAGATTTTCTCCACAGAAAAAGATGTGTCAAAGATGAGCATTGATATAGTGTATTAAAAGAGAGTACATATTAAGCCCCGCCCACTGCATATGGTCTTAGAAATGCACAAATTATTCAAGTTCACCTAATGGTCATTTTCACTACCACAACACTTTAGCTAGCTAATTATCATGAACCAAATGACTATTTTAAGTTTTACATATACTTAGTTATATTACTTTATATAAATAAAATGCCAGCATGCATTTTGTGCCCAGGCTGATGAGAGAAGCTGCAGCTCGATACTTCTCTTTCTTCCTTATCTCGCTGCACTTCAGCACTTTCTGGATGCTTTGTGCTCAATATATTTCAGATTAAAGAATGCAGTCAGATTAAAGAATTACGTTATTCATATTACTCTGATGCCTTTGATAAAACCACTGAAGAAGGGTCACAAAGTTACATCACAACATTTTTGAGTACTCAACTGGACACACCTCCCTGCCTCAACCAATCAGCACCCGCCTGAAAGCTGGTTAGCGCTCAGCCCCGTAATTAACGGTATTTACATTGTTATGTCAAAAACAGAACTATTATTTTCAATGTCATGAAACTACTTTACGTAAGTAATTATACGGTTATACGAAAATAAGTGGCTTTACATCAGGGCCATATCATGCCACCCCGGCGTGGATTTTTTATTATTATTTTTTTTATAATTGCATGGTCTGGAGTGTGTTCCTCTGCTTATACCACAGCAAATACAATATTAAATGTATTGATAAACAACATGTCATGCATTTTAATGGTTTATAGTTAAGACTGAATGTTTTTTAAAATCTGTTTATTATTAGATAAATTAGATTAAGTGGATCATCCACCATATACGTCCTTGTGTATGAGCTGTTACTATGGAAACAATAATATATTAGAACGAGCGCATTAATAAAAACCGTTCATGCTATAGCCGGAACTATTGTCCGAGCCGTGCTGTTATACAAAAATAACACACAAGAATTCGAAAATTCAACCGCACTGTGGTATATCTTCAAATATCATTATCATGAACTAATTCCACTTTCCACCTTCAAACGACGTCAGTGTGCGCTAAGGAAAAAGGTGATTCCGGTTTCCAAGATGGCCGCCCCATAACACAGCTACACTGAGCTACAAAGTTCACTGATTGCTTCATCTTCAGTAACAAATTAGTTAGTGTATTTGTACTGTAAGCCACATTAGCAAATCTGTGTGGCATCACTGGAAACCTGGAGGTGGTTTGAGGCAGATATGTATGAAAAAGAACTCCTGTTATTTGTTATCTACATTAGCCTAGAAGAAAACATCAGACACCAAACATGTCCTGACTGAGTGACTACACGTGGAATAACAGACTGAAAAATTATGCATCTGACTTTAAGAACCTGGGGCAAGGTGCATGATGTACACTTGGGACACTTTGTTCTCTAAGTGGATCCTGACTTCTATGATCTAAAATGCACTTTAGATTAGGCAACACACACTGCATATCTGAAGTACACAACCGCAGCACACAACTGCAGCACACACACACACACACACACATACACACACACACTAAAGCCACATGTTTGTAGGCATGTGGATTACTGAACCTTTTCTGAAACAAGATTATAGCTGAACACTTAAAATTTCAACCCACATCATCAACTCAGCACATGGAGACAACTTTTACAACCAAGAAACGTCTTTCATGAAGGAGACGACTAATTTACTACAAACCTGCTCTGATCATCACCATGACACCACATCTGTTTTATTCCTGATTTAAAATACAGAAAACAGCATGCATGTACACACGTGTGCTACCTTACCTCTCTGTAGGTGGCAGAACAAACAGCCTGGGAACTAACTGAAGTTAGACCTCTTTCACTCCACTCGTCCACTCACCTTCTGTTCTCCCTTCTGCCTTTGCTGTGCTGTGACTGTGTGAGCATGTGTGTGAGCGTGTGCGAGTGTGTGTGTGTATGGGCTGAAAGCGCTGCCTGCAGTGTGGTTACTGCTCCACCCCCATCTCTGTCTTTATTTTTCCTCCCCTTTTCACTCTCTCTCTCTCTCTCTCTCATCCTCTGTCTAATCTCTCACTCTTGCGGCCGATTATGCAGAGACTTTCTTTGGAAATCCAAAACATTCAGCGTAGTTTCCTGAGGAAATGCAAAACATCCTCAGTGTCCCACTGCACATTTGGAGAACACACACACACACACACACACACACACATTCCTGGAATACACTCCTGAAACCTCCTGTTCTGGCCAACTCTGAGCAGCTACAGAGCCCTATAAGGGTCAAACCTGACTCGCAAATACACATAGGATTGTGCTTAAACTCCAGGCGCAGAGGTTGTAATCTGTAATAAAACACTATTCACACTAATATGCCTGTGCCATCTGCTCTTCAAACTCCAAATTAAGCAGGATTAATAATGCTAATGGTTTTGAAATCAAGGAAGGCGTCCCGAATCGCTGCTGTTCGGTTCACAAACACCTGTAATGTCTCACTGTTAAAGACATCAGGGCAAATCTGATTTATTTCCTAAATCAAATGTGTTTGGGTGGTTTTGTGTGGGGGCACGGTGGTTTAGTGGTTAGCACTGTTGCCTCGCACCTCCAGGGTTAGGGGTTTGAATCCTGCCTCTGCCCTGCGTGCGTGGGGCTTGCATTTCCTCCCCATGCTTTGCGGGTTTCCTCCAGGTGCGCCGGTTTCATCCCCCAGTCCAAAGACAAGCTGAATGGTGTTTCCAAATTGTCCATAGTGTATATATATATATATATATATATATATATATATATATATGCCAAGTTTAAATCAAAACAAAAATGAAAATTCAATTGTTTCATATTAATGACTTGAAAGAAAGCACTCATAAGACTAACCAATCAATTAGGGCAAAAGTAATGGCACCCTATAAAAGGACGAAGAGACGGGCCTTGTTTACCTCCAGCATTAACAAGTGTCCTGGGTGATCCGATTGTAAGTACAGGTGTGAACAGGGTCTAATGTGTCTCGAAATGTAATCGACTGCGTCATTGCCCTAGCCAGAGAATACGTAATCATTGCAAGACTGTTTGGAAATTGCACTGAACTTGTAGCATTCTCCACCGCTAGTCTAAAGGATAAAGGCCATGCTACAACAGCAGAGATGACAACAGCTGGTTTTCGTACCTTCTTTTGTCATCTGACCTCATGTTCATTTAAAAGTTTCGTTAGCAGACCACGTGATCAAAACGTCTGAAACAGCCTGTACAGGTATGTGAGATTGGATGGATTTGCAGGACATTTCTGCCTGAAAACCCATGTTAAAACTGTGCATGACAGAATTCCTCCTGCAGAAATGTATGAAGTTCAATCACTAGTGGTTGCTGGAGACACATTCAGAATGCCAGGTGTAAATAGCTATGCATTTCGGCTGTCCTCTTGTGATCAAATTACTCGAGACCGATGTTAATACAAGGTGTGAGCAGGGCCTCAGTATGTGCGTATGGTAGCTGATACACTGCAGTGGCTGAGCTGCATTACTGGAAGATTTAGCACATGCTGCGTTTAGGAGGCTCTCTTTCACAGTTTAGTTATCATTTTATCGTTTTCAGGTCTCTGTGAGCTATGCCTTTTATGTTTGTTTTTAGCATCACTAAATATAAATCAGCTGTGCCGTGAACATGCTTTGTATTTTACAGGTGATTGGAGATTATCAGCATATGCACATGAGTACGGACAAAATGTGTGGTACCAAAACTTGCTAAAATCTGGCTAGAATTTTTAGTTTGGTTTGGCCTGCGAATACATTTACATGCAACTTTACTGAACATTCTAAATGTATTCTTCACAAATACATGCAAAACTAGGAGAAACTATCTTAAGTAGAAGAGATAAAAAAAAGCCCTGAAAAATCCTAATGCCACTGAACTTGGTGCACACCTGAATACTGATCAAAATGGGCGCCAAAACCCTCATCTGGTGTAATGACCCAAAGACCAATTTTATTTTGTGTATGCTTTACTGATCCATCCTGCAATCTTGCTATCTAACAAGCATTGTCTATGACAGCATTAATCAAGGGCACAATAGAAGATTTGTCATAACTTCCTGGTACTACTAACAACGCAGTAACGCACCATAAACACTCAGTTAATGTTGGCATTTAAACCACAGACCCCCCCAGCTGCTGGCTTGCTTCTCTTGCCACTAGTCGATCCATTACTCTTTTTTTCCCCCACATCTGAATGGGCAATGTTCCTCTGAAACAGTCAAAGGGGAGCCTTTAAATCTTGGCTGTCTCATGCAGACTCTTACCAGGCCAGTGGATCTATTCTTCTTGAATAATGGGTCATTTTTCCTTAGGAAATTGTTCAAAATGATGGTTAAAATGGTTCCCATACATCATCCTGGGCCTCCCAGATATTCTCACCACCCTGCATACGGCCAAGCCAAGGTAAAGTCAACTCAAACAACTCAAAGCCACTGTTCGCATTTTTAACATTTTTAAATTTCACAGTGCATACATATAGAAGCCATCTGTGTTAACTACACGTGTTCTTCGTATGAGACAGTCATCCACTGTATAGATATGATTTCTCCCCACATAACCCACTAGAGCTATATCAGACATGAGCTAGCGTCTCAAACAAAGTCTGGAGAAACAGAGGATTGAAGGAATGGAAGTAAATGTGATAGGGTCTATGGACAAGGCCACTAATTACAAAAAGAAGGAAGAGAGGCAACAGAACATGTTTAAGAGCACTGTATCCTAAACAAAACAACTAATTTCACACTCCATGAACAAGGCGTGTGAGATGTGCCAACAAACTTAGACTGTCTGGGGCACATAGCATCCTTGTGGAATTACACACAGCAGATTGGAGACATGCTCCTTTATTTCTCAGTCTCTTTCTAATTCTTTCTCATGTTCAATATCCAGTTCAAGGGAGTTTATTTGGAGTAACACACAAACTGAAATCCAATATCAGGAGTCCAGCGAGTGGTTTTACGCTTATAAGCAAGTCGGTTCGCTCAGCAGCCATTTTGGCAGTTATTTCCAGTATTTTATGACCAAGCTGCTCTGCACTGAAATGAAAGTGTCTTATAAGCGTGAAACTGACAAATATGAATTAGGTAATACCATTAGAATTGACAGAAATGACATAATAATTGTTTAATTTATAGCTACTTCTGGTAGCTGAATCCCAAATAGCATACTTCTACAAATATGCACTAGATAGGGAATAAAATAATAACATTTACACCCTATGTAGTGCACTATATGGTCAAGCAATTTAGAATTCACCCTACTACCCTAATACAGCTTGTTTTTTCAAGTTTAACTATTCCAGCCTTTACAGTTTATCACATTTAACAAATATTCATCTAGGTAAAGGTCTAAAATGAAGTGAATGCTGTATTAGTGAAATTGAATTTAATTATATGACATTATATGACATTATGGAATAGGGAGCTTATGTGTAGTGTGCTTTGTTTTATTTATTTATTTTTTGTTATAGTTTTTTACAAATCCACAGCAAACCACATTACCTGTATTTTTTTTTTTTTACAAATTCACAGCAAACCACATTATCTGTAGAGTCTAGTCTTGACGTATTCCTTGGGCTTATTACATGGAGAATGAGGTTAATGTCTCTGGAGTGAGAAAAAAATTAACGCAGTCACTATCACAACAACAGTATTACAATAAAATGTGCTATCGTAAATGTAAAGATTATGAATATGAAGCCTGGATTTTTCCCACTTACTCCTTTACTTATGTCTAAGACATGAATGACTGTGTTAATATAAACACACATTATAATCCACAGGATCACTGATATGCATAGTGCATATATTACTTTATCCTAAACTTACACACCATGTCACAGTTGCTTCTACAGACATACTGAGAGATTCGAGAAGCCCCTGATAGGAGCGTATGGAACAGTGTTTACCCGAGCCATATGGCAACCCTAACACACCAATCACAGAGTAAAACCCCCATCCAACACTACAGCACCACAGTAGGACACCGCACTGTATTACACTTCCAATGGGCAGCATCTCTCAATGCAGCACTCCTGAACACCAGAGCTGGGTAACGTAAGGGATTAGAAATGTTACAGGGAACTAAAACAGAAGCTGAGATGAGCTAATTTTTTTAACGTAATCGAAAAAGGCAAACAAAAATCCCTCTAAGTTGTTCCAGAGTGAAAACATTACTTTTTAAAAGTGCTTCCCTTATTATATGTCTGTTCCAGTGTGATTTTGAGAAAGTATAGCCTAAATCAAACATTTCCCACTAGGCCTAAATTCCTGTCCAGAATTCGTCACTTCCTGCACACCCAGCTACAGGAACATATGACGTGAAACAGCCGCTATAGCTGGGTTTTCAAAGATGGGGCGACGTCAGGAAAATCCGTGAAGAAAGTATTTTTCTTTCTGCAAGCAACAAATCGCACTGCAATGTAGAAGTGTTTTATATTAAAAAATAAATACACATGTTCCTGGTTAAAAGCAGTGTTTGGCCTTATTTATAATTTAGGCTTCCTATAAGCTGAGTAGGCTATCAATTTTAAAGACCGTTATTAACTGTTCTTTTATTTTCAGTCTGTTTCCAACTGTGGAAACACGTGAGTAGGTATCAATAATCACTGCTATATCAATAAATATATCAATACCAACAATCACTGCTAATCCTTGACAGACGATGATCATTTTGGGAAGAAAAATGGATAACAAACTGAACAGGTTTGTGAATAGACTAATATTAACCAAATTAATATTGACATTTCGACTACAACTAAGAAAAGTAACAGCAGCTTACTAAAAATACTCTTGAATTATGAATTGGCTACAAATAAAAAACAAGGGCAGTCTTTAAAGGTGCATCAGGTAATGTTACATCTCTAACAGTTAAGTAGATGGATTTGACTTTTGAATGATTTTTTTTTTACTCCTCGAGTCCACTCCCCCACGATCTATGGCGGCCTGTAGAGTAGAGTGTCTATAAAATGACTGACAGGAAGCACATCCAAACACAAAAAAGCACTCCGGACTGAAATTCAGTTTTCCAAACAGGTTTTCTCAACCACGTAATACACTTGTGCAGAGGCAACGGCTTAAATCTTTAGATTTTATCACGTTTAACTTATATTCGAGGTTATTTGTACAAGTAAGATTTTTTTTAAATGACTATTGCACCTTTAAACATAAAGGCAATTATGAAGCATTTCATTCTTACAAAACACAGAGTCAAATTGTTCTAATATCAAGGACAAATGGACAAAAGAAAATAAACATAATTTAGCTGTGTGTTCTTCTCTGCTCACGCCGTAATCATTCATAATTTGTTATTGTGTGTTTTCACAAAAGAACGTCGTTATTAATTATTTTTAGATATTGCCCAGCCCTGCTGAACACACCTTCACCCATTTACATCAGCTTAGGTGTGAATCATGAGGTGAAATGTATTAGTGTTTTGAAAAAAGTGGGTGTCAGCTCACTGGAGGAATGGAAACGGAGTTTAACGAACTACGATGGCAGCAGTCCAACCTCCACTTCTAGCTATAATCACAGTAATCATTCTTCACTGGAGTAATCAGTTCTATTGTAGATACATAATTACTGATAAAAGGAAGCATGTTGCATTGCAAGTGTGTGTGTGTGTTTGTGTGTGTGCCCCAGGGTGTGCGCCCACACTTCCTTATCCCAGCTTTGTCAACAGGAAGTAGCAGTGCCCTCCCTCCAGCCTGCCCATCTGCGCAGTGAGCCGTGACCATCGCCATACTGCAACGACCACCGAGCGCAATATCACCCATCTAACACACATACACACTCATGCTAATGTAACTAAACAAGTAGCATTGAGTAAACTGCATGTCTAGGACATTATCTGGCTCATTAACAGCACTTGTACATAAAGAGTTTCATGAAATAGCAGAACTCAAATCAAACTGGAACTACATCACCCCAGTCACTGCAATTCTGATGATTCTGTCTTCATTCTTTAAGCCAGAGTTCCCACCTCTGAGTTTGAAGCTTGCGTGGAGTGACAGCTGAGGAAGAAAGTGATCCGGCTTCAAAATAGAGCTGTGACTATTTTTAGCTGTGTTGTACTTTTGTCCAGCGTCATAGATAAAAGCATGTCAGAAACCCCAGAACCATTGCTGTCTGACAAAATGAACCACTCTGCATAATTAGATTACATTTGAGTGTGTGATTTAGACATGTAGTTGCACAACGCTAAACTGGTAGCTAGCTAGAAGTTTCCCTGACTAACATTAGCCATGTAGTCTCAGCATTGCTCTGCCCCATGGGATACAATCTCTCCAGATTTCCATGATTCTACGACAGTAAAACAAACTTTTGAGCGATGTGACACATTTAGCATTCTGAAGCAAGATAGTCAGTGGACTGGGAAATAGTTAAAAAGTTATTAAAAAGAGTTTTTGCATTAAGCAATTAGTGGTTAGTAAACAAGACAATAAATGGGCTACAGGAAAAGGTCTGTGGTTGGTTGTCTGCCATGTCAGTCTGTGAACATAGCCGGTTCTTGGCCACTTTTATTGATGCAACGTGCCACACTCTCTAGCTAGTGAAGGTAGAAGTCTGACTTGTGAGTAAGTACAAAACTAATAACAAAAACATCAGACACTAACACATCTTGGATGACAGACTATATGTATTACAAAAGGCAAAAATCATTCAAATTTAATTTTTGGCCAAAATGTCACATTGGGATAAAAAAACAACTCAAATATTTTTGGCTGAACTGTCAGTTAAAAAAAATCAGCCAATGACCTTCACTTCTGTGAACATAACAAAACTTACTATGAATCAATTAAATAAGAAAAGGAGAAACAGGGTTAATGTTAAGCCTCCAGGCTTTTACAGCACTGCACTCTATGTGTCAGTTTCACTATAAAATCTTTATTTGAACATCCTGAGGCTTTATCCGAGTAAAACAGCACAGAGGTTTATAATCAGCAACCAAGTGGCAGCAACCAAGTGAGGGAAACTAAAGAGAAGAGTTTCCAAACAGGACTGACTAGCTTTACTCGTACATATTCTGGATTCATTTAGCAAGATTTACAGCCTACATTTCAGGTGTATAATTAGCCAAATCAGTCTCAGTCTCGGTCTAATCAGTCGCCATGCTAGTGTTTGAGGTTGTATAATTTAGTGCACCATGCACACGTGCGAATGATTTTTCTATGTGTGTACTCTGTTTTAAGCACAGACGTGCTAGTGGATTTGTGCCAATGAAGAAGTGTATGTTTATTTGTGAGTGAACTGATCAGCCCTTGCTGATTGTAGTCAGCCCTTGCGGTCACTCTGGAAGCCTCTGAGAGGAGGAGACACACAACACAGATTCTCCTGTGTCTCCTTCACTCGTCTCCTTATTGGATCACAGTGGGTATCAGTTCAAGTTCCAGCCAAGACAAACCCATAAACATGAAACACACACCCACTAAATTACCTCAAACAGATTCAATCCTGATGGAGGTCTGTATGACGGTATGTGTTGGTTTATTAGTTTTCATGAGCTTCACTGGACCTACACACCTGTACGGAACTGCTACAAGAACACAGACATCACCAATATACAGGCAAACTAAAGTGCTTCTCCATTAAACAGAGCAGCTAGTGCAAGGACTATCGGTGTCCCGACTGAGTGCTTGTCATTAATCTCATCCCATCTTATGAATCTACCCATCAAAGTAGGAGGAGATTCTCTTGAGGTTATTGGTGACTTGATAGACACAAGTAATAAAATACTTATCAGTGATTTTTCCCCTCTTCCTTATTTTGGTCACCTGCCAATTCGCATCCACCAGTCAGCTCTCGTCTATCATATGACAGCCAACCAGGGAGGGTGAAGACCCATGATTGGCTAGTGTTGCTATTGAGTGTTGCCCTCTCACCCAGACAACACGGCCAGTTTTGCTCTCTTAACTCCCGCCCACAGATGGCAGTTACATCGTCGGGATTCAAACTCAGTCTGCTAACAATAGGACAAACGCTTTTCTGCTGCGATGTTGAAATTAAACCGTGTGGGGTGCTGCCACATTTCTCTCTCATAGAGTGAAAGTAAGCAGTGAGTTAATGGCAGCATTCGAACGTGACAATACATTAATGTTTAGTGAAAATACAAAGGTATGTTAAATCCTACTGTATGTAGAACATAAAGTGAATAGGAAGAGATTTGTAATATCCGTATGACTGAATTGCAGCATTTTATGGTGCTGTTTTTGCTGAAAACGGCAATGCATTTTGATTGTTATTGATTATTGCAAATTAATGCAATAATCGTGTATCAGTGATGCACCATAAGTTCAGTAGATTTGTTAATATACAGGAAAACATTTTTCCACTGCAACATGCACTGCTATAATCAAAGCATGCTATTTTGCTTATATTACACTGTCCTACACTATATGATCGAAAGTTTGTGGACACCTGACCATCATACCCATATGTGGTTCTTCCCCAAGCTGTTGTCACAAAATTGGAGGCAAACAATCAAAGAATTGTATAGAATTTGTATGCTGTAGCATTACAATTTCCCTTCACTGGAACTAAGAGACCCAACCATGTTCCAGCTTGACAATGTCCCTGTGCACAAAGTGAGCTCCATGAAGACATGGTTTGTCAAGGTTGGTGTGGAAGAACTCGAGTGTCCTGCACAGACCCTTGACCTCAACCCCACTGAACACCTTTGGGATGAACTGGAACGCTGACTGTGCACCAGTCCTCCTTGCCCACTGCTCAACCTCAGGAACGCTCTTCTGGCTGAATGTGCACAAATCCCCATTTCTAGTGGATAGCCTTCCCAGAATTCAAACGGGGGCCTAAATCTGGAATGGGATGTTCAAAAAGCACATATGGGTGTTGTGGTCAGGTATCCACAATCTTTTGGCCGTATAGTGTACTATAAAAGGTTAGTAAAGATTCACATTTTCATTCAGACAAGAGGAAAAAAAAAGCATGCATTTGGCTCCTGTGTTGATCTTCTGTGATTAAAAACCATAACAGGTTAGAATAAAGTGTGATATCACTTGCGGCATGTGTGGAAGAAGTAACAGATTGGGAGAAATCGCTGCTTGCAAGGAACTGAAAACGGTTCTAAATTGCTATGTGACAGCACTTAGAGATGTCAACAGTAATGACCTGCTTATGTGATCACTGGTATGCCATTAAAATTCATTTCTGCTAGACCACTGGGCATTCAGTTGAGATTCTTCAGCCACTGGCAAGCCCCAGGCTGTAAAACAAGTTTGTGTGGAGTGAAGCACTAGAGGAAGAAGTGTTATAAGTGCTGTAACCCTCTCATTAGGCTTTGAATAAACTGCTGTCATCACTGCATGGATATGCTAATCAGCATTAGTCCACAAACATGATCACTATGCCATGCTCTACAGCTGTTCCACTGGGTTTAAGTGCTAACGGCTATGAATGAGCGAGAAGCATCTGAAGATCAAGAGCTGTGGCGCTGATTCGAGTGAAATACGAGAAACAGCTTTGGTGTATTGATATAGCCATTCCGACAGGGTAACGTTGAGATCTGAAGGCACTTTGTTTGACATCCGATGTAAGTGTAGTCTGGGCAATCTCACACACACACACACACACACACACACACACACACACACACACACACACAGACTATCTCTGGCTTGCAAAGAGGAAATCATGATAAGATTAGCTCAGAGAGCTGCAGAGAACACTAGAGAAGAAATCTGTACAGCTGTCCCAGTCTCACACATGCACACAAAACGTCCTCAGGCTACACAAATACAGACCAGACATGCTGATCCATGTCTCGCAGTCTCAGTTCTGCCAACAAATAAACTCACGGAAAGTCTTGCAGTCCTCCAGTGTCCCATATCTGACAACCAAGTACCAGAGAAGCAGGTGTGGCTCTCAGCCAACCCTGAACAAACCCAGGAGATTACTTATAAGGACCGCTTACACGTGGTGAGTTGATGTAAATGTTTCACCAATCGGTCTCAATTAAAGTCCTTCAGACACCTGTGAGAAGACATGCATAAATAGAGACACATTCTCTCCAGTATAAAATGTTTCCTAACCACAGTCTAATGTTTATCACCTTTCTATTTACTTCAATAATTCTGCATTTTGCACTTGTCGCTCGTCTTGATTACATCCTTGTTCTGCTAATCAGAGTCTATATTCAGCCTGTCTTGATGAACTCAGCTTCACTGTGATGTCTGGTTTCACTGTGGATTTTCGTTGTGGTGTTGAGTGGAGACTAATTGATTACAAAATATAGAAGACAAATTGATTCTCATTATTGAAGGATTTAGGATATGTTTTCGTACCATGTAACAAACATGGATGCAACAAAACATTAGCCACCAAAAGAGTAAAAATGCTGACATTGGCCTTCATTTATCAGTCTTTTAGCAAAGTTGTATATAAATGCCTGCATAAACCAAACCAAGCAAAAATTTTAAAAAAAGAAATGTTAATTTTCTTCATACCTGTGTGCATATGTTGCTCACCCATAAAGTGCAAATCGCGTTCCTGCCACAGCTCATTTGCATTTAGTGACACCCACAAAACTCATAAAAGGTCAAGTGCACAGACAGCTGGGAGCACGAAATGAACGATCAGGGTAAAGGCTAAAAGGCAGAAGTGGATGTTTTTTGACTTGAAATTAATAATGAGGGCAAAGGCTCACTTCTATGTCAATAAAAATATTTAATAATATATAATAGTAATAATAAGCAAGCGTTAAATCTTCCATCAGCTGAGGCATTTGTTTTACGGCTTATGGCTATGTGCAAACAGACCAGCCCATCCTCAGTTTATACACCACCACTTTTTTTGTCATAATTAAATGATTTGGTTTATTTGTCTTAATGTATGTTTTAATATTCTTAATATTCTTTAATTAACACCAGTAACATAAAATGACTGGTTTTCACAAAATGTTTTTGATGGTACTCTTAGTGCCTGACCTAGTGAACAAGCATGAGGATGTGTTTTTGATAGAGACTCCAAAGCTCTTCTATAAGTCACTCTGGATACGGGCGTCTGCGAAATGCTGTAAATGTCATAAACATAAGCAATTTAAACTCGACAGTATATACCATATATAAAAATGCAGTACTCCATGCTAATAATATGATCTGAAGTCAATCAAGTCAAGGTTTACATTAGTCTTCTAATGCATAAATTTACACACACTCTGCAATGCTCGACAAACAATTAACGAATAAATCCATTCGTATACAGCTTGATAAATGAGGCCCAATGAATTTATGGTGGGAAATAACAAAAACCTAAAAAAATAATAACAGGAAGGTGAGAGAAATTACAGCATAATACTGCTATATAAAGGATCCTCAAATACGGTGTAATGTTCAGACTAGGGACACATCTTTCTTATTTGCTCCCACGCGTACTCGTATAATACATATTCCAATACCATGTCATGCTATGCGATTTAAGCCTAGTATATGTTTTCTTACTAGTGAACTAACATCAATAAATGAAAACTGAACTCAAACTGAACTCTGTAAAAATATTAAGAGGAGGAAATATAGCATGTTCCTTCAAAAATAACCTGAGACAGCATCTTAATCTTAAAACTCAACACAAGGAGTTTTTTTGCTAGCAGCACACAGTAGCAACAAATGAAAAAGTGTATATACAGACAATGGTAGGTGAGTGAAAATAACAGCTTTTACTCTGTATGTTGCTCTTGATGATCAGCTGCTCTCAGTCATTCAGAACAAGGGATTTCTATGCGTTTTCTGAAGTGAAACAAAACCCATTCTTTTCCACAGTAACCTTACTCAATCCAATACTCAATCCAAGTTAACTAACATAGCTAGCTAATTAACTAATTTAGCTATCTAACATAACTTCATTTAAAACTAACTAGCTAGTGTTAAAGAACCTGCCTAGTGTTATTAAAACATAACCAGAGGTAAATAAAATATTCCTTGATGCCCCTGATTGATTAATATGAATTAATTTACTAATTTCAGCATCAGGACTGGAATCTTTTACAAAAAAAAACATACTCATATGTACATGAGTACGTACATCAATAAACAATATTGATGCATCCCTAGTTAAGATATTCAGAAGTATGAATGAGCTCTGATTTGAGATCAGTAAGCCGCTGTTCAGCATCTGTTACTGACATCTTAAGGTCTGGCATGTTATAGTAACAGCCTGTCCAATCAGCCAGAATGCACAAGGATTTTGGTATTTAATTTTCAACATGTGTAGCTGTCAAACTAATGAAGAGCCAAATCAAGGAGGAGAAAAAGTCACAGAGTGACTATAGCAAAACTCCCTAAACAGTTATGTTGCTGCTGTTTATTATTTTTATAATATGTATTGCAATAGAAAACTTTTATAGAGTCACTGTCTGAGATTTACGGTTTATAGCAAAAGCAAGCTGTAGGTGATCCCAATTTATGCAGCCTTATTCCATCCGAGAGAGTTTATTAGAGCAAAGATTTCAACTGCATTTGACTATATTGACCATAATGCCTCTTAATAAGCTATTGAGAAGATTGCATGCCACCATTTCGGTCCTATACAATCAGAGTTCTACAGTTCAGTGATAAATAGCGCTGCATGCATCACCATAAAGAGGCAAAGTGTGAGGGACGAGCGGCAACATAAATCCCACAAGACACAAAAGTGTTCTGTCAAACAGACAAGAGCAGGAAACGATAATCAACCCAGGAAAGCAGGATATTTTTCAAAATAGCTTTTCGAGTCATCACTGCATGAGAATAGCTTAGAAAAGAAAGAAGTGGGGTGTGTCAAAGAGAGAGAGAGAGAGAGAGAGAGAGAGAGAGAGTCAGAGTACGGGGAAGAAAATGTGAACGCATGGATGTGAACTACAAGAGCGGATGCAATGAGAGAGCTGTGAGAAAAACACTGATGTGAAGAAGGAAACTCAGATCTGCCACAAAGCTTAAAAAAATCTCAGTGGAGAGCGAGAGAGTGCCTCCCATGATCAGCATGCCAACCAATCAAGAAAAAAAAAGCGTCGTCATCTATGAGTCAGCGAAAAGGCCAGCAGAGACAGTATATCATCATTCCATATGCCTCAGCACTCTCTCAGCACAGCTAGTGAATGAAATAGTGCTAGACTTGTGGACAGAAGCCCGGTTTCTCTTTAATTAGCTAACGCAATCCAAGTTTAATGAAATGAAAATGAAACTGAAGGAGAAAAACAGAGAGGAAGAGAAGAAGTGAGGGACAGAGGGGCTTCACGTGGATCTTAAAAGGTTATCTTTAAAAGGTTTCTAGGGATAATTAATGTATGCAAGCAGATGGCTTTAAAGGGAATCAAATGTAAATATATTTGTTTATTAAATGGTAATGAGGCTTGTCTGAGAAATGACAGTCTCCCTGTTTCTCTGTAATCAGATCCCTCACAGATAGAGTTAGAGAGAAAGAGAGTTAGAGAGAGAGAGAGAGAGAGAGAGAGAGAGAGAGAGAGTAAATAACTGATTCTCTTAACACACGGACAAACACACCTAAGGCCATCGAATACATTTCATACTTGTGTATTTCTCAAGTTCTGGTCTTTTTTTCCTCTGCTAATTAGTTTGTGTAGGAATTTGCACAAAACTACTGCAATATACATTTTTATTACAAGCACTGCATATTAAACTGTACTTGCTTTGGTATTATAGCAAGAAAGGGACTTAATGCCAATAAAACCCATTAGACTGAAGAAAGGCGATGTTGACAGGAAGTGAGAGATGGGAAGTTTGAATGGGCTGCAGCATTCTGTCAGAAACCCTCCGCTTCCCACTGATAGACCTGAATAATCTATTAAAACTCCATATGAGGCTGGAGAGAATTCATTTTGACAGACTAGTGCTCGAGCATGTCTCAGAGCTCCGGTAACACCTTCTGCTTATGTGTACGTTTCCTTAGTCCCCTTTCTCATTATACCACCTCACATCCTCACAGCATCTTTCACGCCAGACTCATAGCCAATGCGCACAAACGATCCTTCGTCTGTCCCAGAAAAACCTGCTGCATGCCATTAATTGCTCTGGCAAATGCATCAGGTCAATTATAAAACATAATGAGGTGAACGTTCAGGCAGTAATGATTGGTAGCGTTCAATCTCCGCTTGATTTATTTGTAAGCGCGTGTACAGTTTTAGATTGAATATATATAAAGCGGTTTAATTTGCATCTTTGAAATGGAAGGTTTTAAATGCTCACTAAATTTAAGAAATAGCAGAGCTGAAATGCAATCTCATTGGTTAAAAAAAAAAAAAAAAAAAAGTGAAATAGAATACGCAAAGGTAATGCGTTTCATAAGTACCATGCAGAAAACATACCCCACTGAAAAGTATGACATTCCCTTCATTGTTTTTTAGGATAGTGAAAAACAAATTAATCGAGGAATGTTGTTTTTTTTCTTTTTAAGAATTAAATACTAAATTTTTCAGAAGCGAATGTGATCCACCTTTAAAAAGCAATCCACACTGCTGGCATCATGTTTAAAATAGAAAATCGATCACATGAAACACAATACACAAACTGTATCGCTTTTCATTAGTGGCATGCAAAAAATGTTACACATTGAAAAGTGTAACAGCAATGAATGCAACGAAGATTTTGCTTTTCAGTGTGGTACATTTTCTGCATGTCATTAATAGAAAGTAATACCTTTTGTGTATTGTATTTCACATTTTTTTCCCCTCGGTGTGATTGCATTTCATACACTATCTGCTTTATCTAATGCTAATGGTCTTCTGCTACACTTGCGCTGTCCTCCAGTGGGAAAACACATTTAACTTTAGAAAGGAAAATGCATTCAAATACTTAACAAGTCTAAAATTGTCCACTGCCACAGACAGAGTGAACATTAGCAGTAGCTACACTAGAAAGGTGTTGTAATGCATCAGCCGTGGACGGTGAAAGTGTCTCTTTCATCAGCAAAGAAAACAACAACGAGGCAGGATTACCATTTTTATCACAAATTGTAATGTTCCAAGGATGTTTTCATTAATTTTGTCAAAGTAATGTGAGTAGGCTGGACTTATCTGCCATCTTGAACTTTTCCATCCAAATCCTGCTAAGGCTGGGGTTATCCTTATTTTTATGCAAGATCTAAGGTGCCCCTGCTGTTTCCCAACCCTCCACATCCATCAAGAGAGAGAGAAGGCGTAGGATAGATGAACACTTATAATTTAACTGACACAAAAGGCTGCATATTGACATAAAAACAACCAGTGGATAAATGAAAGCAGGGTATGGAAAAAAAAGTACAAATGTATAACAGCTCCCAACTTAACTGACAATACAGCCAGATACTGATCATTTCAGATCTTGGATTTACAACCATTATAGACATAAAGATACAGCATAAGAAGAAAAGATATAACTATCTGTCTTCTTTACACACACAAAAGTTCCTATAGGTGGACTTGTGCATGCAATCTCTGTTTACTCCTCTCATATTTTAGCTTCCATCATATCTACCAGCACACACATAGTTGAAGTGTGCGGTATCGAATTTTGCCTGTGCCAGTAAAAGACCTGTTTGTGTGTGTAAGAGAGAGAGAGAGAGAGAGAGAGAGAGAGAGAGACAGGCAGAAAGCTCTCAAGTTTTTGGCAAGGAATGTGAAGGACCGGTCGGCGTCTCGGGTGTTTGTAATTCCTCTCAGTAAAGCCCTGAACCTGTCTGACAGCCCTCGTGTTGTCTCAATCGCTCAAATCTCTCTGCAAAACCCACTCAAACTGATGATGATAGAAACCCAAACACACACACACACACCTTAAAGAATGTTACAAAGCTCTGGGGCAATCTATAACAGAGTAAAGAACATTAAGCCCAGGGGCTAAACACACTAAACACATCTCCTTAACATACAAAATATTGCACAAGAAACCCAAACTAATATGAAACACTGAACTACAATAAATGCAGAGTGGGACAGAAAGACTTTTTTTTTGGTCTGTTGCTTTTGCAAATGATGACTTTCTTTCTCGAGTTGTAAAATGTACTGTTTACCACATATTAGTTTTGGGTGAATACCGAACATTTGATGCCAATACTAATACCACATTAAGTACCATGATACCAATACTGGAAATGATACCAGTAGGAAGATTTTAATATTATTACATAATTATTACATAATTACTATATTTATTGTTACATCTTATATTTAAAGGTTCAGTACAAAGACAACATCAAATCAGCTGTTTCTAGCATTTGTGAATGCTATTTAAAAAGTTACAAAAAGATATCAAGATACCTGCGATAATTAAGAGAAGTGTATTGTGACATAATTTATCACAATATCAATATTATACAGTTGTACTGCCCAGTCCTAGTTTAAAGTTCTTGACTAAGTATAATGATTAAATTTTGATGGCACAATGATCTGATTAGATCAAGCAGCTCATGTTTCTCATTCCACGTTAAAGCATTTCTCGTTAAAGCAGGTTAATCAGTACCAGTACTCAAAAGTTAGTAGTAGTATTCAACGCTTTTCAACAATTTGGTTATTCTTAACACTTGCACAGTATCTCATGCAACCTGTGACATGACACATGACACAAACAGTGATACACAGCTCTAATGGAAATGTGCAAAAGTCTTTGCTGGCAGCAGGAGCAGCTCTTAGACGCATGGAGAAGTGACACAGCAAACAAGAAGCCGCATCAGGAGAAGGAGGTGATGAGATTGGATCAGATGGCCCAGATAGAATTCTCTCCGGAGAGCTGTGCTTCTGCTGGATCATTAAAATGTCATTAATAAAGAGCCTGTCAACTGCCTGCTCACTCAAAGAATGTGTGTGTGTGTGTGTTTGTGTGAGAGAGAGAGGGAGAGAGAGAGAGAGAGAGAGAATGAGAACAACACAAAGAAAGAAGTAATATGTATGCTATTGCTGTTTTATCTAAGACAGATCTGGCTTTTCTTAGTTCATTACACATGTCCTTCCTTCCTCTTCTACCTGTCGTCATAGCCACCTTCCAGTCCATCTGAAACTCACTGCCGCTAAGCTCATCACGCACGACAGGCCTATTATCAGACAACGACGACGATGATGATGAAGTCCCCTGCTGAGAGAAAGCATCACAAAATCAATCTGTGTCTCTCCTAAAGAAAGCCTCTCATGCCTGCAGGCGTTGCAATCACAGCCACGCAACAATTCAACACGAGCACGGGAACACACGCAAAGATCGATAGCAGGGTGCTTTGGGAAGTGTTAGCCACGGTGTGCGGAGCTCCTATTTCTCTCCTCCAGCGGGGAACACGCACAGAGCCCAGGGCTGCTATTACTGGAGAGAATGAGGTGGGAAAATGGGCAGGCAGCTAATAACACCCTGCTGATTCATAGCAGATACACCTGCCATGACAGACCTGAGGGTTTACAGCACGCTGGAGTTTAGCACGATGTTGTCTGAAATGATACTCATTATTACTCTGCACAACATAAACATCATGACTATTTATCTCAATTATTGCACAGAAATCAGCATTTTTCCCCCAATTGTATAATATGAACCTACATTAGTTCACATGTATAAATGTTTAAAATAAATATGCTGCAGTATGCAAATAGACAATTAATACACAGAAATGTGGAGCTCATGATTTAATGACACAACAAAACAATGTCTAATATTAGCGAAATGGGCTTATTTTAGCTCCACTCACCATTATTACAGTTGATTACAGTTAATTAATTTAAGAATATGATTAATGCTGAAGCTGTAGTATATTCCCTGACTAAACATGCCTGATTAAAATAATCGTCCAGTAACCAAAGACTTCATAATAGGCATGAGTGAAACGACAAATATCACAATGTTTATCTTTTTTTTTTTTTTTTTTTTTACTTATTTCATAACTGTTAGGCAGCCATCTTTGACCTAAACTTCTTTTTCTTTATGATGCAACTGTTCAGTTCATTTGAATGTATTAGAGAAGGATAAACAATTTGTAGATACCCTACACAGACACCCTAGATAGCCTACTTTACACTATAAAATCCTTTCATCCCTTAAAAAAGGTTACTATGCAACGTTTTTCATTCAACCCTGGTCAGGATTGCAGTGCATCCGGATGGGATGCCAGTTCATCACAGGGTACCAAGAACACACATGCATTCATGCCAAGGGGCAAATTAAAGTAGCCAGTCCACTTACTGGCATGCAGGAAAGCCGAGATCCCAGAGAAACCCACGTGACCGCAGGTAGAACATGTGAAACTCCTCACATACAGGAACCCAAACTCATGATCGAACTGGAAACCCTGGAACTGAGGGGTGGCAATTCTACCCACTGCACCACCGTGCAACTTTTTTTGCAGGGAATAAAGTGCAAAGACATGTCAAAGTGCCAAACTGCCACGGATCTAAAAAATAAATAAATAAATAATTAAAACGTGATAGCTGAAAACCTGAAAAATCCGTGTTGGTACTAAATTTGCAAAACGCAAAGTTATCCTGTCATACAATATAACAGCCAATCGGAAACTTCTATGCAAATGCAGACCATGCAACACCAGTTTAACAGGTGAAAGCAAGTAACTGCATCTGGGGGGTGTTGCAATGTGCATATTCACAGAATTTCCAGACCAGAGAAAATGTTTGTCTTGTCTCTGACATTTTATAGATCTGTCTTGTCGAGCAATTTATTACTGAGCACTGAAAAAATAACAGGCTACAAAACAATTTGCACCAATCCACAAAATAAAACTGGACTTTTACATTGACTTTTTTTCATTCATTGTGAAATGTTCAGAGTACCAAACATTTCTAATCACAAAAACCACAAATGACACAAAGCCTAGCGTCAGATAGATGAATGGAAAATCAAGATGCACAAAAAACAGTTTTCTAATCACACTCTGGCACTCTGTTAAAATAGAGGAAGAGACAGAACCGAGTTTTTTGGAATACAGATATTTTCACCATTTTATCAGAAGCAGCTGGAATTGTAAGATGTCTGTGGGGTAAGATGATCACTGTGGTAGTGGAATGAACACTGGACAGATTGAAGTTTAGAGATTTGGACCCCTAACTTTACCCATTTACATACGCCTTGTTTGCTCCTAGCTTCAGAAATCTACTCTTTCTTCTTGCTCCACCACATCCACCTGCAGCTCAGAACTAAAGGACAGACTCTTAACATGCACTATGAGCAGCTCTCCCAGCTCCCAGGCATTAACATGAATCTGTGCTTCGTTCTTACGAGTGCTACTTCACACTGAACTGCTAAAGCCACAGGCAAATTTAAAATGTGCTCATTTCTTTTCTGATTGTGTCTATCCATCTAGCCAGGCTTGTAAAATAATTCCTTCCGTCCAGCCTTCATATCATTGCCACTGAGACAGCTTCACGTCTGCCAACATAGCCAACTGCTGCTTTGTAATAAAATGATGACGATGATGATGATGATGATGTCTGCACTGCAAAAAAAAAAAAAAAAAAAAACTTTCCTTTTTCTTCCTCTGTACATGGAGTGATTTTTTTTTTCTATTCCTGTTGATGGTTCATAAGCCAGGCTGAGCTGGAACGGTCCAGAGAGCATGGTGAAGATAAAAGCCATGTGGAAAGCTGCAGAATTTGAGCTCAGCCGTAATTAGTGACCCGGTTTGACCTGAATCAACGGCGCCAATGATGCCAGTGAAAACGCAACCTTTCAACTTCCCCTTTCATCTGCTAACTGATGTGTTTTTTCTCTCTCTCTGATTTTACCTAATTTTCTCTTCATTTAGTCGTAGCCAATCCCTTCGTACTAGTTAATTTCCCCTGTTGCAGGAAAGCTACCAATTTGGGAGGGTGAAGACGCACATATCCTACCAGAAACATGCTTTTTGAACTACTGCTTGTGCACGATACCAAAATATTCATCTCAGATGTTTGTGATTACCTTGTACTCCTCTGAGATACAATGATGCACAGTGACAGCAGCCAATTATGCTCTTGTAGACTCCTGGCCATGGACTACTGTACCATAATCAGAGCTCAACCTTGTGATCTGCTGATGATCGGGTAAACGGGCAAATGCTTAGACATTTGCACCACTCCAGGGATTGGGAATATTTATTGAACAGGAGAAAACACACCCAGCCGTCAGTGGAAGAAATCACTGATTACATCGAACCTCAAGAAAAAGTGTATAGCACTCTCATGAGAAAAATAACAATTGAGTGACATAGAAGAGACTGCTAAATATAAAGAGAAAGTGCAATTTTTTGCACTGAACACCAAGGTCACTTCCTTAGATACCAATTGCATGAGAGAGTCAAGTCCCAGGCATGCCATGTTGTACAGAACACACTGAGTACACACACACACACACACGAGAGAGAGAGAAAGAAAGAAACACAGCTCTGCAAACATTCCAAGTGCAATGATCTCTTGCTGGGAAAATTCCCCAGAGGTGGAACAAGAAACACAAAGCACATAACTCTGCTTCAACCGAAAGAGACTAGAGAGAGTTCAAGTTAAAAGTGCCGTCTTTACGAGCAAAGTAGAGAGAGACAGAAGAGAAGTGAAAGTAAGGAAAATCAAGTGAAGCTGTTGTGTATAGCAGTGAGGAAAGATGAGCACCTTCAGTAACTTCACTGTGCTCCACCTCGGGTTAGTCAGCTGTGAGCAGTATGGATCCAGAGCAAACAGAAAATCTGGGTTGTTCTGGATTTCAGACAGGACTGAACCCACTGCTGTGCTCTTTTACATGAATACTCCAGTGTCTTTCAACCTGATCTCTATCTGCCACATCTGCAGTGTATGATCACCACAAGACTCGAATTTCAACATGCTTTCCTTTGCTGAGGGGAAAAAAATGTGTTTACTCAAAACTTATTTATAATGGAAGGTTTATAATGGAAAGATGGTTGTTGAATTCTGTCAATGCTTAGGCAAGACACATTTTTGTAGAAGGCTTTCATTCAATTTTCAGTCAAAGATATTTGTAAGGCTCTCAATCTGTAAAATTCTTTTCAGAGGGAGTACTACTTTTTCCAAGAGAAAACTCTGCAGTTATGTTATCAACGTAGTCATGTGTGGACACCAAAAAGTCACAGGAATGACTTTTTATTGGTTTATTTATAGCACAGAGCTATTGAATTTTTAAATCTGATTGGCTGGAAGGTGTTGATTAATTCTCTTTAACAGCAGGTCTGACAGTAGTTCCAACTGCAAGGTAAATCACAGGTTATATTAATGTACTCATTTTAATACTCTGTCATTTCTATAGTAACAGTTGATTCACAGAGATGAGTGAAAGTGTTGTAAACATTTTGTTATATAACAAAGAGAAACCTATAGTCATCGATTTGTTGACGTTTTCTGTATGGAGACATTTATTTCCCGTTTATGGAGAGAGTCTCCAGTGTCAGTGCTTTGTAACAGTTTTCTACCACGAGTCTTCAAGACGAAGGACTTTCTACTTTTTCAGTAACACGACAAGTTGTGTTTTTTTTTTCCTAGTCTTCTTATTAACTTCAATAAAGAGGAGGAAAAAACAGACCTGTGAGGAAATGGCTGTTTATAGATGCAAGCGTTAACTGGAAATAATTTGTCTTGCGGATGTTCCACAACATTAAATATTAAAAAGTATGACATGTCACTCATTAATAAATTAAAATCTGTAATTGTCTGCAAATTGCTTAGGTATAAGTGGAATCAAATACTTCAGGAAATGCTGATATTGGAAACTGGGTGATAAAGGTAACTCCACTTTGTGTTGAGCCACATCACACTACTCCATCATTGATTATCTTCCAATATCAGAATGCCCCCAAGTGTATTATACCTTACGTAATAAAAGTATTGGTAAGACTTTCTTTCATGTCAGTCTCATACTAACACCTCTCTTGCTAGAATATTATGGTTGCACTTTTAAATTCACATTATATAGTCATGTATCTGAAAAAAATTCATTATAAGTGACTTTCATCATAAGTAGGTTTTGAGCAATCCTTTTTTCCTGAGTACAGAGAAATGTGCTAAACTTTTTGTCTGTGGTAATAAACTCCTTTAACAAAAGTATTCCTTTAACAACTAAACATGTAACACTTGTCATTCATTCAGACTGAATGACCCAAGATACGAGAGCTTACACACCTAACAGGACTGTAGCAACAGCACATCTTGTGTAACAGAGATAAACTACTCGGATTACTCTCTTGAGAGCCTAAAAGAGGCATGTCTAGGCGTTTCTCAGTAGAACCCTGTTGAACACAGATAAGCACATTAACCTACGACCTCACCTCTGACCTGCCAAACATCTTCCAAAAGAGAGGAGTCTGTGTATGTGCTCCAGAAAGGCAAATGGCATGTGCTGAAACAGGCTTAAAGAGTTCAAAGTTCACCATTTTGGACTTCCCAGCTAAACAGGACAAGACATTTAAACACTTCCTTTTGGTTTAATGCACCAGAGGTGCGGAAGTGTAAAGATTCAAAAAGTAAAAATAAATACAGCAAATATGGAAATCATGACTAAATCAATTCCACACACTTATCTGTTGTATCACTAGGATACTTTCACATATGTAACAGTTAGTCAGTTTGAATAGAAGCCTGGTGTGTTTGTCTTCTCTGTATGGTTCTTTTTTGCAGGTGAGAACAAACACACTTGGGTGTGGACCAAAACATCAGGCCTGAGACTGCAAGCTGTTATTCGTCTGCTTCCAAGTAAACTCTAGAGTGGTTCAATTGAGAAAGTGATTAGACTCGACCGTATTGTGGGTTGCAGGTAGAATTTGTTCGTAGATGTGAGCTGCTAAACTGACCCACATGGTGCAAACTGAGCCAAAGAACAGAACTGTAGCTCTACAGAAATGTCATGCATTCTGGTCTGATGAACGAACCTAGAAAATATCAGTGAGGAACTTGCTGCATGATGCTTTAGGACACAACTGAGTACAATATAGTACAATATAATACATATCATTAATATAATAGAGAGATACTACAGAATACACTTAGCCAGCCAATCCACAGTACATCCACACACAGGTCTGTAATTATTTTGTTAAAATTATATGATCTAACTAACATGTGATATGGATGTAGCAGGTTTGATATAGTGACATCGTATAACCTCAGTATGATCCATTTTGCCCATAAGGTGCAGATCTAGCACAGTAAAAAAGGCTGCAGTGGATAAACGGCTGAGTGATGTTGTACATTGGGCTCTTTGTACTCCTTAGCTACGACTACAGCTGAGGTAATCATGCATTAAAGCATCTCACAGAGCACAACAGCCAGTTTCTCGGTCTCGTTTTCCCCTTCAAGCAGGCGAGCTAAAAATAGCTAATGCGGACAGCCATTAAAGAAATCTGCTATTCAGTTTTGACTGAAGAACAGCGTGGGACACACACAACCTCACACACTCTTTCCCCATGGTATTTGCTGTGATGGTCAGAGAAGCAGAACAAATAAAATTATGCCTCTCTGTTGTTACGAATTCAGGTGTGGCTGAAGTAGAATCAGACTTCTATTACAAAGTAAGAGAAGGACTTTGACTTGGCAGTGGCTCACAGATATTGCAATGAGAAAAAATATTAGAGTCAGATGTTAAAAAAAACGTTAAATAAATAAACAGTGGATAGGCTGGAGAGCCTGTTTAATAATGGGAAAGGGCCAAATTTTATATCTAAATGAATAATTAGTAATAATGTCAATAAGTGAAGTTTGTAATGTTTAAAAATGTTTCTTAATCTATAATCATCATATAATGTGCAAGAAAAACATGACTATCTTTTGCAGTACAATCATGCAATGGGACTTACTATCTTCATTTTAGGCTTATGGTTCCTTTTCTGGTCCAGACATTAGCTGTAGCAGGGTCAGTCTGCAGGGAAATTAAGGATCACTAATGTCTTTATTGCAATTTGTAAGGAACCAAATTGCTAAAATTACAATCTGCTCCTTTGACATTCAAAATAATAAAAATACTTGGAGTGACCACTGACTGTTCCAGTAATTTGCCTATTATTATGGTTACATATACGTTGGTTATGTTTGTTTTTATCTGTTTTATTTATTACATGTAACTCTACACTGCCCATCTGTGCTGCTCTCAAGTGTGTGATCCTGCAGTCCTGCTTGGCTCCTGGTCAGAGTGGCACATCCTGTGCCATGGCTGTTGCCACAGTGAGTGTGTTTATACATCATGGGAATGAATGCGTGGTGGGAGGCCGTCACAGTGTCAGTGCAATGGAACAAGCACTCCTGTATTCACCAGACAGCATTTGGTGCTTTATGTGCACTCAAGTGCTCTTACTTTACAGCCTCCGTTAAAAGGAGCATTTCACATACACGCATATGAACAGCTTCACACAATAAGACACATTTCCCACTCAATGTCTCCAAGGTTACGCTGACATTAAACACAGACACTTAAACACTAGGTACTTTAAACTTAAAAAAATGCAGACTTTTTAACTAAATGTATTAAACAACGCTAATTAACAATCAGAGAGTGGAACGGAGTGCTTGTACGTTCACTTCTGAAAGGCCTTTGATTATGTAAAATACAATATTTGCATAACGTAAAAAGCAATGTCAGGAAAATGGGCTCCCTGATTTCAAAATTTATGCAGCCACAATAAGAAGCTCCTAAATTTTCTTTATCACCAAAAGTGCTTGTCCTATCACCCGGAGGTCACGAGTTCAAATCCTGACGATGCCACAGCCGTCCATGGGCGGGCGTCAAAGAGAGCAAAAATGGCTGTGCTCTCTGGGTGGGAGGGATGGAATACTCTCTCCCCTGTCAATCACAGTGACACTAGCCAATCGTATGTGGAAGATGGCGGATAGCGCTTTCTTTTGAGTGTGCCCTGTGATGAGCAGCAATTTGAAAAGATGCAGTTGCCATGTGTCTCAGAGTAAGCATGTTCACCCTTGCTGGTTAGTAGGAAGAGAATGGAGAATGGAGAAAATCCGCCCCGCCCACAAAAAAAAAAAAAAAAAAAAAAAAAAAAAAAAAAAAAAAAAAAAAAAAAAAAAAAAA
>CM040458.1:24300246-24318365 GCA_022758105.1 Pangasianodon gigas | reverse complement strand
AATTACTGGTCAGCTAAAACAGTTTAATTATTAAACCAGAATGCTGTTGGTCTGGAACCAAGAAGCGGTGACGATATTATCTTAGTGCCATAACAACAGCTGCAGTAACACAAGTTATTTACCTGACCACCATTAAAATCTGATGTAATCACGGAGAGGTTTGAAGATTGAAGGGAAAAAAAAAAAATCAGACAAGATCTCATCAGACAAGAAAATATCTGTTTTACTGGCAATTACAACAATCTAAATAATAGCTGCATTCTTAATGCTAGGGTTAATGGTATAATTCAATTCAGCAGCTACACTAAAAGATAATATGCTAAAAGCAATAAAAACATGCTTTCTCTCAACTCGACCGTGACTGTTGTCTATGATGATATATTCACTCTGTGAATAGGCTCTGAAGGATGTTGGATGGAAAATCTGTTCTCTAAACCAGAGGTAACTTGTAAAAGCCTCCGTGGTTATTACTTTTACACTGTGCAACAATAAACTCCCATATCTGATTATATCATTGTTCTTCAAAAGGTTTGCAGTACTGTGTCAGTGGAAATGGGGGAACAGTGATATTCAGTACTGTCTAAAGCTCATTCCATTCAGGAAGCCAAGACTGAATGGAAGGAAGAAAGTTTTAATTTCCAAACACAACTTTAAGTCAAAGTTTAAATCAGTTATGAGCACAGACTCAAACTCACAGTGTGATCGTACAGCCTCTTGAAAGCAAAACATCTGGATAAAGCAACAGGTGATGGTGAATTAGAGAGTACATATTTGTCTGACTCTATGCTGGAGTCTTATATCACTCAAGCTGGCTGATTGGATATAATTTCATATTTGGACTGGAGTGTATATACCCTGAAGCAGAACAAGCCTTTCTTTCAGAGACGATAAAATCTGGCCTGGGTAATGTTACTAATGTAGCAAAGAAAAACACCATAATTTATTACTGCTGAACATACACAAATTCATTTTGCTGCCCACTTTCCAACCAACGCCTGTTCCCATTTCCTCTAGACCACTCATGCAAATCCTAACACAACCTTACTTTATGTACAAAATAAATCTGCAAATTTAAATTTAATATGATAATTCATATCATTGACAAAAACAGTACCAAACCAGTTCATGATTTTTTGGGAGGGAAAAAAAACCAGTAGAAAGCACTCCACAGGCGAGGAAGACAGAAAGCCAAAGTGACAGGAACAAAGTGGAGGGATTAACCATATAACTTCTGTTCAGCTTAACACACAGGACAGTCTCTCTTGTCAAACACTGGACAAGCAGCACACCAGAGCTCCAAATAAACATCACAAAACACTTGTGTGGGGCGTGAGTGGATCAGCCCCACACACACACACACACACACACACACACACACACACACACACACACACACACACACACACCAAAGCGCAATCAGAGATCCTGAGAAACTACTCCATGTTTGGGCATTGAACAGAGAGAGAGAGAGAGAGAGAGAGAGAGAGAAACAGAGAGAGCATGGGAAAGAATGAACGCAATGGAAAGCAATAAAAAGAGAAAATTAAAAATAGACTTACTCTGGCCGTACTCATTTCTAGTTGTGCGCTCCGGCATGTTTACAGCTGAAGGATTCCTCCAAAGGATCACAGCAAAACCTCTAAAGTGCTCAAAAACACACCACAAAAGCAGACGAACACAAAACTCCCTTTCCTTGCACAGAGACCTCGTCACACCACTCCCCTACCCCCTCTCCCTCTGTGTCACTTCAGCCCTCGCTGAACTTTGAGAGGGATTAGTTTACAGTCTGAAAAAGCTCGAGCAAAAGCCAGAATTCCCCGGGAGCCATGCCTCTCCAGTGTTCTTCACTGCTCCTCTCTCTGCGTTCGGAGAGGAGCGCTGCTTCCCGAGGAAAGAGGAAGTGACATGTCCAGGTGCTCGCCGATGGAGCGCTACTTCAAGTCAACAACAGGAAATTTGGCCAAGTGCCAGAGAGGAAGGATGGGTCTTAAAAAGGGGGGAAAAGTGTGAGTACGCTCACCCCTCTCCCTCCCTCACTGTCTCTGAGTAAATAAGATGGGACTTGGATTGAAAGCGGCAGGCAGGCAGCATTAGTCACAGTTTCCTCCACACACAACACTGCTGCCACTCTCTCTTCCTTTCTCCATCACCTTCAGCCAAAACCAACAGCAGCCGCTTGGGATTTATGAGCAGGGCGCGGCTCAGTACGGGAGCTCAGCATTCATTCATGTTAAAACTCGAGCAAAAACACCAAGTCCTGTTAACAGAGAGTCTGCAGGTATCCTCAAGCTAAATACTTTCTACAAAATAACTCACACAAGGATTATTCTACTAAACACCACCAGCATCTCCAAACACAATACAATAAAATACACTATACAGAAAGAACCTAAAAAGCCTTCTTGATTACACCAAGACCATGTAAATTCAAATTTAAGATTTCTGCTTATTAGATAAAATGTCATTTCAGACAAATTAAGACTTTTTAATGATCTATGTACATCTTGTGTAAATGTGTAATGAAGTGTTTCATCACTGAATTTATAATACAATCCAAATATTAACCTGATCAGGAACATAGAAGAAATACTTATTCATTTTTGATTCCTGAATTTTTCCACCCAAACCACTCAAACTGTTGTGTTAAAATGTATTTTCAAAACAATTTGTACAATATAAAATTTTAGTTAAATAATTATAGTTAATTTTGTAGCTTCAAATTGTCAAAGTTTGTATCTGTTATGTCACTGAGCTTTAGATGTGGAAACGAACAACTTCCTAAAAGAAACATGACATCATTTTAAACTCAAACCAATTCAAGTGAACAGACAATTACACTTATACCTATAATACCTATAAAACAACTATAGAAGCTATAGAAATAATAAAGTCACGGCTATAACTCACTGATCCCCGGTGAACTGCGGAGCAAATTTTGAAGAAGATGGTTTTAATATGATGTAAATGTCTAAAAAAGGTGCAACGCAGATGTGCAAGACGAGACAGGAGCTCAGAGAGGGAGTGAGTGAGTGTGTCAACCTACAGAAAGTGTGTGTGTGTGTGTGTGTGAGAGAGAGAGAGAGAAAGAGAGCGAGAATATGTTCTTACTTGTTCTTTGACAGAAGCCAGGATATTGTTGGCAGTGCTCTCAGACTCCATGTTGTGATTGGCTAATTGATCTTTGATTGGCAGCAGAAGGCCCTCCTCCGAAACAGGGCTCTGCTCAGGGGCGGGCATTCCTCCTGCACACACACACACACACACACGTTAAATGCAAGCACAGGCACAAAACATATTCCATGGAACTTATTTAGGTGCTCAAGCTGAAAGCTGGAAGGAATACAAATGTCTCATTTGCCTACACACTTTTTTAACCTCTCAGACAAATGCATAAAAAAACACTTTCACTCTTTCACTCACTCACTCACTCATCAAGCCTTGAGGGTAAGAGTGATCATTTTTCACTGGTTTCAAAACTCTGACAAGTTTTCAAAATGATAGACTACAAACCCAACTCTTAGCTTGCAAACAGGCAAGCAAGCAAGCAAACACACACACACACACACACACACCCCTATAAAAAGTAAAGATAGCTCTGGTCAGAGAGCACAAACAAAAGCATATATGGCAGCAGAAAGCTGATCCCACACACAAAAGTGTTGACCACTAAAGCTGGTGTCTTGGTGCAGTCCACATGGACAGTCTCCACTCAAACCCCAACAGAAACCAGAACAGTGGAGATCATGCAACACCATCTACACTCATGCACAGGAGCAGGACAGTGCTGCTAAAGACGTTAGTCACACACAGGCATCAGCTTGGACCAGCCTCCTATCTTTCAAAGTTTAGGACAAAACACAACTTTATAAAGAATAATCTAACTGTTAGGGCTGGATCTACTAATAGTAGTATCACTAGTAGTAGCAGTATTAGTAATAGTGGTAGTAGTAGTAGTAATAGTAGTATCACTAGTAGTAGCAGTATTAGTAATAGTAGTAGTAGTAGTAGTAATAGTAGTATCACTACTATTACTACTACTACTACTACTACTACTACTATTAGTAGTAGTAGTAGTAGTAATAGTAGTATCACTAGTAGTACCAGTATTAGTAATAGTGGTAGTAGTAGTAGTAGTAGTAGTAATAGTAGTAGCAGTATTAGTAATAGTGGTGGTAGTAGTAATAGTAGTATCACTAGTAGTAGTAGTAGTAATAGTAGTAGCAGTATTAGTAATAGTGGTGGTAGTAGTAATAGTAGTATCACTAGTAGTAGAAGTAGTAATAGTGGTAGCAGTATTAGTAATAGTGGTGGTAGTAGTAATAGTAGTATCACTAGTAGTAGAAGTAGTAATATTGGTAGTAGTAGTAGTAGAAACAAGACCATCAAAGAAGCCTGTGAAGTGTGCAGAGGGTTTTGGGGATTTGAAGGCGGTCACAAAGCAACACTATTTACCCTAAATATAACATGGATCAAATGACAAGGTCACTGAGCAGAAACAGGCAACAGAGATGCCAATTTATTTTGGCTCATGTGCCTAATCAGGCTTCATGAACCATCCACTGCAACACTGTTACCTTGCTTTGTTTATTTTGTATTCTTTCATTTATTTATACTATATATTGCGGTTGCCTTTGTCAGTTTTATTTTAACCTAGGACCCTTGAGATGGCACTCGTCTGCTTTGTTCCCCCGTCCCTAATAAAGAAGCGGCATAAAATGAAATGATGTGTGAACCCACTGTTTGCACATGCTCACTTTATATCTACTGTCTCTGTGCTATTTGAAGCCAGAGAGACTCAAATATATTAAACAGTGTGTTATTTATTGTATATATGAGTTAGTTACAGTGTTGGCTGCCACATAATTCAAACCTGCTGCTTCTGAAAGTGCCACTTTTTTACAGTGTCTATCACATTAGAGCATCTGCTGATGGGAGAGAGGGCTATTATAGCAGCAAGAGATGATAAAGTGGCCGTGCAGAAGAGCAACATGGTTGCTAACACGTGTTAAAGGGAGACTGGTCAGAACAAAAAAAAAAAAAAAAAAAAAACAGATCAACAAATCAGTTTTTGTGCTGGCTGGTTTATTTATTTTAATTTTATTATTTTGGTATTGCCAACATTAGATTAAATACAGACAGAAGCCAGAGATTAATGGAATAACACTGGGTACAATGAATGCGCTGGTGTAACACAACCCCAAAGTATGTGTTATCTGCATAAACGCATGACCCGAAATGTCTTATTCCACTTATACTACAATGATTTGTTAATGATTAAAATTTTTTTTCACGAAAGAACGACAGATTGTGCTTTTTAATGTTTTACAGTTATATTTAAATGCTACACAAGTTAGTTCCTGTTATCGATTGCATTATAATGACGATGAACAGTTGTTTCCTCAACAGCATATCTTTTTTCTCTCTCTTGACCTTAATGAGAAAAAATATGCAGCTTGTTACTTTACAGAGAAATCAGGAAGTGTAAACTCCTCTGTCTTGAAGACACGTGAGGTTCCTTGCATAAATGTTAAACATCTCCTAACAAAACACTCCACCACATCAACAATTATGTGTTATACTCCGGTAAACGACAACATGTTTCTTTTTAATCCATTTATTATTATTAGCCTTTGGTAAAGTGGAGCGTCCGCAGTTTAAGTCCTTGTGTGTGAGCTGTTACTATAGAAACAATAATGTATTAGAACGAGCAAATTAATATAAACCAATTATTCATGTTACAGCCGAAACTCAAAGTAAACTCCAGCCTATCACCAAGTAAACAGTGATAGGCTGGAATTCAAAACCATGAAATCTGCAGAAACGCTCAGGCTGAGAGATGTAACACTGCTCTTCAGAAGACCACAAATTATAACGCTAATTTTATGTCCGAACATGCTATTAAGACAAGAATTTCAACCTTCCTGTAAAAAATTCTATGGGGATTAATCTCAGACAAATCTCACAGTGTACAGCTCAAGTGCCTTCTCATTTGTGCATTTCTTATTTATTCTCATCTGATGGTTGTGAGAGTCAGCAGTACTGGATATATCAAAAACATCTGATTTGAAGACCTGTTTGGCTAAGCACACTTTAATTCATGCACATGCAGACATTTTCTCACCCTCTCTGATGCATTCAGATCATTATATGTTGCTGTGCAAGTAAGCATTAAGTATAATTTAGTGTTGCAAGAACGTAAATATACATCAGAGCCGGGATTTGAACACACGCTCTGTGAGTACTTAAGCATAATACACTACTCCTACTGCTGCAACACACCTGCATTTTTTAAAACCATATTGTGTCCTTCCAGGTAAAAACAAAAACGTTCAAAAATGAATAAAATCCTAGCATTACTTCCATCCCATATTCAACTTATAGGCTGAGACATTCGATGTCTACCACTCACTGCAGAGTTTCCCAAAGAAACAGACAGCTCTCTGTTCTCTCTTGATCATAATCATAACAAATGTGAGTCTAAGTTTCGTAGCTAGGCCCTGTTTATGAAACCAATGAGTTTACTCACGTTGCATGTTCCCCATAATCCCCCTGCGAATCAGGGACACGTTCTCCAGTGAAGAGATTGACGAGGGGAAGGAGAAGCAGGACAGGCACTCAGAGTATGAGTGCGAGTATATGTGTGTGTGTAGACAAGCATGTTGTGTTTGTCAGTTACCTGCCTGGCAGGTTTCACACACCCAGTTAGATTTTTTTCTCTGAATGCAGAATACTAAGGAAATGCAGATAGTGAGGGGGAAAAAAGCTTCTTCTGTTGTGAAATCACAGTAGAAGTGCATGACGGCTTGTGGCTCTGAAAGAGCTGCTAACATATCGTAGGCTTGTACTGACAGACTCAAAGTTTCATCAAGCGTCTCTCTCTCTCTCTCTCTCTCTCTCTCTCTCACAGGCACACACACAGGCACACACACAGGCACACACACACAGACACACACACAGGCACACACACACAGACACACACACAGACACACACACAGACACACACACAGACACACACACACAGACACACACACAGACACACACACAGACACACACACAGACACACACACAGACACACACCCAATCATCATCAGCCAAGAGCTCAGGCCCAGAGTAGTCAGAGTAACATGATAACATTGTGCTGACAAATTGGGTCATGATAACTCATTCATTCATCGCTAGTCATACTATTATTCCTTTTAAGGAAGGAGGGAAGGAGGAAGGGAAGAAAATGTGGCCCTGAGAGCAACTCAAAACTGTAGATTTCCAAACACATAATGAACAAGTTGTGCCAGGATTCTGCTTCTTCAGCACTTATGCCTACCAGCGCTATTATACTTCTATTACACACATGACGACTGACCAGTTTCATTTTAAGCCTCATGTCTTTAGTTGGCCGCACACCCATGTCCCCACCCCTTTATCCTCTTTTAACCAATCACTGCCAACTTCAAGCCTGCTTTCCTAATGGAGCTTTGACATTGGACGAAACGCCTACTTCTCCAACAACTGAACGTTTTTCAGGGTGTGTCACTAAAATGCTGTTCACAGTAAAATGCATGCAGGCCAGTTCTGTGCAGGTGAGCAGGTGTGGGCATCTTTGTTTTGTGTGTGTGTGTTTTTAACTAAATAAATTCCAACCAATTTGTCTTACATCTTGCTAAATGTTCATACAAGACTTTAATATGGCTCTTCACATGTACGTGCTATAATAAAATAAAATAAAATATCAAACACATTAAAATCTCAACACATCAACAATCTCTGCAACATTCCTCTCCAATGCTTCATTCTTTTTTTTTGACAAATCTCTCCATGAGGATCAAACAAAAAAGGAAAACCTGATGTGTTTCTTGTCATTATTATTAAAATTATTATTTTTAAATTTAACACCTGAGGCTATAACGAAACAATGAAATGATGAGGCTCTTGATTCAACATGCCTCCGTTCTGAACACTACATTCAACACTGCTTAATAAAGTAGACCATCCATCATAAAATACTGCTTAGATTACATGAGGTGTGATAAAAATTTAAACTTAATTAAGCCCACATTCCTGCCTCTGAAAAAGTAACTTACCCTTTAACTTACAAGTGTCTCCTAAGCACAGTTTTTTCACAATCGACTACGCTAGCATACTAGCATATGCTTCAAGGTCTGGTGTTTGGGAGCACTTTGGGTTCCTGGTAAGTTAGGACGCTGATGGCCAATAAGTTGTGCACTGAAACATTACATTGTGCCACTAAATATGTATAAATAACATTAACCAAAACACAATAGCTGAACAATAGCTATGGGACATTTGAAATATATTCTGGTAAAACTTTTAAGAAAAGCATTATTTTTCTTATTATTTAAGCAATATTGCACAAGCAAGAGTGATGTTATACTGAATATTGGCACAGCTGTGATTCGTAGGCACAAATGCTGCATGTAATCACAGCTGTGCTGATATTCAGTACAAAAGCACGATTGTGAGTGCGATACTGCTTTTATACAACAGTTATATAAATAAAAAATTAATATTGAGTAACTGACTTTTCAGACACAATGTGGCTAAATATTTTGTTTATTTTCTGCTCTATCGGAAATCTTTTCCAACACAGAGACTGAGTGACAGCCTGTAGTAAGTGTAGTAACAGTTTTAATGTAACAACATGTTGCTGAAATTGGAATTGTATGTAGTGAACACAGACAAGCGGCGTGATACAAACAGTGCAATGTCCTGGTTCTGTTATACTAAATATCATCACTCTTGGAACAGCGCTTGAACAATCAAATTAGCGGCCCAGATCTAACTGTTGTATAAAAATATATACATATATTATATGTATGTATATATTTATACATATATATATTCTCCTTGTGACCTTATTACTCCCCCTACCTTAATCACTGTCAGTATGGCAGGTGAATTGATCAACCGTAGAGTTAAGGTTAATCCCACTTCAGTACAGGTAATGCAGGGCCGAATTTCTGTTCAATACAATCGACTATTAATGTACACAACGTCTACCAATTTCAGCTTGTCAGAACAAAGTGAAGGGAAAATTAACTGCCTCAAGGAGAGGAACTGTGGCAGGAACTCCACACTTACACCACAAGAATGTATGAGAGAAAGAGAACACGCCCGGGGGTAAAGTTCACATACAGGTGGGAGCGTACACACACACACACACACACACACACACACACACACACACACACACACAGAGCTCAAAGGCGTAACCTTTATTTCACCTGCTCTGACCATCTGGTTTGGATCACTACATTACATCAGTCAAGAGTGAAGAACAGAAGGATGACTAACTTGTGACATTATCCCATCTAATGTGTGCACACACACACACACACACACACCTCATCCTGACCTGGATGTGGACCTGAATTGTGCTCTGTGGGGCTTGTGACCTCGAGTTGGAGCTGTGGAGATGGTGACTCAAATTTCATACTGAATCTCTGAAGTTTCCCTGTAGTGCTCTCTTAATCTTTAAAGTGCACAAATTGGTGCTTAGATGCCAGAGCCTGGAGAAACAATGATCCGTTTTTCGAAAGAAGATTATCTTCAAACTACGATGAGCAGCACAGAGTAGAACGCTCATGTTTTAAATAGATATAAAAAGGGTTTGTAATGTTTAGAGCCCTCTGCTGCCTGTGAGATGAATAATCTGACAAGCCTTCTCCTTATACCCAACCAACCCCACCCTTCTCTGTATGCCTCGTATGTCGCCTTTTAATTAAAAGAAGGAAAGCTGAGAAGTTATGTTGGGGCGAGGTTGGCGGGGTGGGGGGTGTGTTGCCTGATAAGAAGTCTGAAAAGACGTCTAGCCAGATGCTTTGACATATCAAATAGTATATTAATAATTTAAGAGTTAAGCATGAATTTCCATTCAAGTATCATCTTTTTTTTATGCCAAAAAAATAATCTGGAGTCAGGTATCACTCCACAAATGGTTCCTTCCTGAAGTGGGATGTATGATGTGCCCATACATCTTTCCTCTCCTTGCGTAGGACTGAAACTAGCACTATCATCAATCCCATCTTACAGTAGGTGGTATAATACGCTTCAGCCACGACTCGATTTGATTCATGATACAGCGCTTATGATTTGATTCAACTCCCAGTAAATCTGAGTGAAAAAAAATTATGAATGAAAAGACTTCTTTTTTATTTCTGTATAATAATGCAAAACAATGTGCACTTTTGTCTGTATAAAACTAAACAGAAAATTGCTACCAACAGATGTTTAACATTGCAAACAAAATGTATTACAGGTTCACCATATCTTAAAATAAATAAATACATTCATAAATTCTCTTAAAATTTGATTGAATAAACAAAGTGTCTTGACCTGCGGACCAGGGGAAAATGATCAACTGAATCGGCAGGTCCCATCAAAACTCCCTATACAGCGCTTTAACCTCACTAGCTTTGGATTGCACCCTGGACCTGAACGTGACATTAACCTCAAACTGCAACACTGCAAAATTCTCTCACACTCTCTGGTGGCTAATCTGAGCGCATCCCGTAAAATGAATTCACAAATGAATCGCATGCTCTTGATTGTCTAACTGAAGAAGACAGCACAATGCATTATTAATGTGCTGGTGGCTACTGCCTGCTTGGGGACCACTTATCAAGATCAAAACCAGCCACAGCATCCTGATTGCTAACGATAAAGCGCTCCTGATCAGACTAACGGTCTCCTTATTCACCGTCATGGCCCTGAGGATCTCTGAGCTAGCTGCTTGCCTATCACTGGCTTAATCACGCGTTCAGCTGTGGCTAACACAGAAAGCAACTTGCACTCTAATAAACCTGAAATCCATAAGGGACAAAACATTTAGCTCAAAGTGAAACAAACCCGTCTAGTGGTCTCTGCTTTGAACTTCTGGAGGAAAAATAAGCTGAGGTTAACCTATGAGCTGGATGATGGCTTCTGCTACGTGGGTGTATACGTACGTTATGCCTGACTGAGTGAGAGAGGGCGTGAACGAGTATGAATGGCCCACTCTCATTATGCAGCTTATAGTTGCCTCACAAAACCTCCCCAAAGACACACTAGATTTATTGCTTCTCACAAACAGCGTATTGACTCAGCGGCATAAAAGCGATATCTGTGTGCCAAAGTTGCCCTTTCAGCCTTCACTAAACACAGTCAATACAATATTTCACTCTTGATAAAGGAAGAAAATATTTTTCACTGATGAGAGTTCCTTCAGAATATCCAAGCAAACCAAATAAAACATACAAGAAACACTATAATCACGAAACAACAGTCAATACTGACACACACACACTGCCAAACTATGGGATTCAATTTCTTTCAAACGTATCAAACAATTTTTAAAATATCACACAAAAATATGCTTCTGTGATCACCACTGGTTGCTTGTCTTGTCTACACTGGAGTTATGATTCCGACTCTGTCTCAAGTGAGCTCGTTTTACAAGGATCATTGGTCCCAACTGTTTCTGAGGTTTGGAGTGACAGCTCATTTTCCCAGGAGTAGAAGGTGCAATAATCAGTCATCTTTAGTCTCAGTTTTCTTTTACATTCAACTCACAATCTGGCAACAACAGCAACTGCAGTAGTTTCCAGCTGCTGTTAATGCGCAGTGATGATGATGTCGGTGTCCTGTACATTTTTAAATCAATACTGGATGCGTATTTAAAAGTATGAAACGAGAAATGAAAAGAGTAAGAGAATGTCGAGGAAAAGCGGACTTCTGATTAGAACATATACAACAAAATGAAGTAACAGTACAGACATCATCATATATGTTTAACAGTCTAAAATAACTAATTAACTGTAGCAAACCAGCTGCTGTCCTTGCCATTCGTCAGACTGCTCCTCTAAACCTCAGTAAGCAATAGGGAACAATTCCCATTAAACCCACCCACTTAAAATAAGAAAAGATTTAATAAACAAACAAAAAAAAAAAGACTGACTGCAAATAAGTAAAAAACTACAGAGGACCCAATTCCCACATTTTGCTTTTGAGACCTATTTTCACTTCTAACTTTTTGACACTATCAATAACATGAACCAAAAATCATTCATCATAGCTTCAGATTTCCTAAAAGCAGGAGCTATCGTCTGTATGAGTGTGTGGGAAAGTTTAACCTCCAGCTCTTAAAATAATAAGCACAAAAGATTTCTCCAAATCCTCTTAATCAGTACCACACCCCTTTTACGAACTACTACAAAGGACAGAGGATGAGGCTGAAGAAGGTAAAAGGTCTGTGTCTGAGTAACATGTAATTAAACAACGGACATGAGGACAGAAGATGTGAAATACTATAATTATCCTCTGCGAATGTTTGCGGGAGAGAAGAGGAAAGAACGAGAAGAATAAACAACAGCTGAAATATGTTTTACTCTGTTTGACACACCCAGAGGACCTGGAACATCTCCCAGACTCACAAGATCGCATTTACAGTCTCGCCAGGAAAACATTCCCACAAGCCTTTGAGACCACCTTGCAGAAGATCTAATCACTTATTACTCCACAAATGAAATCATGAACGAGGAAACCTGAGCCCAGATCCTCAAACAGCATTCACACAGATGAGAGGTCCTACCTGCTAAGGTCAGAGAGGTGAGGAGACGCGAGTGTAGAGAGCGACTGATCCTTCTCTTTCCTCCATGGTAGATCAGTGGAGGTCTGGACGAGACCTGGATGACACCAGGAGCCTGTACCATGATGAGCAGACTCACAGTGAACACTCAGCTAACTCTGACCACTGTTAAGACCTGTCTGCAGGAAGGGCTGGGCTACACCAGAGGAAGTACAGACATGTACCACCTGAAGCCATGCAACACACTCATTTCCTCTTAACATCATACCACATACACACACACACACCCTTAAATCAATAAAGCACTCCTCCAAGAGCCATGAATCAGGTCACTCAGATGCAATAAAACATCAACCAGCAATAAATCGGAATTCAGCTGGATGGTTTAATCCTCATTACGCAAGCCACCTTTGTGCCAGCAGCAGCAGCAGCTGTGAATTCTGCGCTGAATCTTCTTCTCATCTATGGAGGCCAAGCTTATTTAAAAAATGAAGTTCTTCAGTCACTTCCCAGTTTTGAAGTCCCTCTGCACTGAATACTTTGGTCTTCTATCTGTTCCTACGCAATTTATCCAACTAATGAAGTGCGTAATGATGAGCTGTTGTTACATTTAAGGGCAGTGTTAATCTTGTTAATGGAGTTACTGACAAAAATGCTTATTGATGAAAGGCTTTTAAATGTAATCACTGGTAATGAGAAGAGAAAATATCCACAGTGTGACTTTCATTTCATTGCTGAAAAGTATTTCTACTCCTCAGTGCTGCTTTTGTATCAGCAACATATCCTTTTGTGCTGTTTTTTTAAGAAAACAGAACTTTATGTTTCATGACCCACGACATCATTATGCACCCCTCCAATTTCCAGAGCGAGCCGGAAGAGTTAGAGTGGTCTATGCAGCATGTGCAGGCTGAGAATTAAAACAGCACAAAAGCAGACCTGCCAACCCCGAAGAAGAAGAATGTGTAGTACTGTGGCTAAAAAACCATAACACAGTACATTTTAGATACAGTCCTTTCACAAAGTGCTTGTGTAATGTCCTGAAACCTTGAAATGTTTCCACAGGGCTGACATTTTTCTCCAATGACTGCTGCTGCTCAAACTGTTTGAACATGTCTGGTGCAGGAGAGAAAAGGAAAAAAATCATTCTCTAATTATCATTAAGCAAACATTAAAAGGATTTGTTTAATATTAGATTTGACCCTTTTTTGTAGACCTAATTAATCTTTTCTTTCTGTCAAATATATTCAGCCAAAAGACCGAAAGTGCCATTTTTGACCATTTTTGGCTGAGATTTTTCAGTGGCATCATAATAAATAAAAACGAATGTTAGCTAAATAGTTGATAGATATACACGGATTGCTTTTGTTTCACATTACTGAACACCAAACATTCTCCATTTACCTTGCCAGAAAGCAAGGCCGTAGCCTCAGTGCAACTTTTAAGCGGAAAAATCAAGTTGAGACAAGAGCACCACCTAAAACATTACTAACGTGAGATGGGGGGAAGGGGGCGGGGCTTCCAGGGGGTGTCATTTAATATAGGAAAGTTCAAAACAACTACTCGACTGTCAATCATTCCAGATTCATATGTTGACTGGCTCATCGGCTGTTTTTATTGAGGGAATAAAGAGGACTGCTCTTTTTGCGTTTTTTTTTTTAAATTTTTTTTTATGATAACTCGTAGCAGTCTACGCTGATGTTAAACTGCTGAACTCCTACACAAAATGTGTGAAAGGTGGCAGGTCTGCAACAGCAGGCTTTGGTTTTGATCTAATCAGGACTTGGATGCGAAATGAAATCAAAAGTCATAAAATGTAGCATCTTCAAAATATTTAAAAAGATTAATACTGACTAAGAAAATACTGGAATAAAACAGAATACAGGTTTTACTCAGCCATTGTATTGCTGCGGAGGAATATTTCTGTTCACACACACCATCTCTTCTCACCCACGACAGGAAGTGCGGGGTCAGAGACAGGGTCAGTCTTCTAGGGCCTGGCAGTGGCACTAAACGCTCTCTGACTCCAGTCTTTCTCCCATCGGCCTTCATCAGCTCACAGACCACTGAGCTGCCATGGTGTAGGAAGTGCTAGAATTACTAAACTAAAACAGAACACCAATTTACTGAATCAAATAACCATAAATAAGTAATGAGAAAACCTGTGCACAGGCAGGTACGTATCACTGCGTCACAGTGAATGATTTTAATTGTGTTTTGCCACATTAGCAATTCTGAGTGAAATATTCATGTTAAGTTTACGAAGACAGGACAGGATACAGGCCTGATGCTCTTCACTCACTCTGCCTACACATACAAAGTCATTCACTGATTACGACTTGAATATCATTTACTGTCATTTTTTAATCTTCCAGAATTCCACAACGTTTAGTCATTTTAGTCAGTTATTTTACTCATGCACCATTTCCCAATCTCCTCACTGCTTATATGATGAGGAAGGAGTGTGTCTTATTTACCCGGACAGTATCAAATGATTCACTGGCTAATCACTGTGCACAAGAAGCACTCAAACTACTACAATCTCAGAACGGTAAACTATGAGGCCAAAAGTGTGTGGACACCTGACCATCACACCCATATGTGCTTTTTGATCATTTCAGATTTAGTCCCCTCTTTGCTCCATACTCTTCTGGGAAGGCTTTTCACTAGATTTTGAAGCGTGGCTGTGGGGATTTGTGCTCATTCAGCTACAAGAGCATTAGTGAGGTCAGGCACTGATGTCGTGTGAGGAGGTCTGGGGTGCAGTCGGTGTTCCAGTTCATCCCAAAGGTGTTCAGTTTGGTTGAGGTCAGGGCTCTGTGCAGGACACTCGAGTTCTTCCACTCCAACCTTGGAAAAACTGTGTGCTTTCAACTTTGTTGCAACAGTTTGGGGGAGACCCACATATGGGTGTGATGATCAGGTGTCTACATACATTTGGCCATATAGTGTATCATCAAATTAAAGCCAATAGATGTCATATAACATAGAACTGCGTTTATGTATCTTTAGGTCAGTTTCCAAGCTGAGAGATTTTCACTGTCAAAAGCATAATGGCGCTCACAAATGTGGAAGATTAAAACTCATGGAACTAATAAAAATTATGTTCCTAATGAAGTAATATATAACATGTATGACATGTCCAAACGAATAGGTACAGATCCTAAAGCATGTGCATGTATTTAAGCCTTACAAGACATCATTAATCCCTGCTTGACAATCCTACAGTATAAATAAAGCATAGCATCAAAGCACATTCGCCTTGATGTTTCAAGCCGAACCCGTCTGAACTGAAATAGATTTTATGTTGGTAACACAAACCCAATATCAGACTGTATCTATGCTGTAGGATTACTAAACAGTTATTATATTAATAAAGCCTTAATAAAGCACTAAACTTTATATAGGTACAGATGTTCGGCTCTAAGATTTTCAGTTTTCTTCCCCACTGTGTCTGTGGCTGAATGGAATAGGTACAGAGCCTAAGGTCTGTAACATATATGAAGACTGACTTTCATTGATTACTAATCACGCAGCACGAATCCAACACTCGTGTGTGTGAGATACAAAAGGATAAGAGGCAGCTACCATTTTACCATTGTGTCTCTAAACATTGTGACAAAACTATTACTGGAGGACTTGAATGTATGAGGGAACAATTTCAGTGTCAATATCCAAAGAATAAATTTCTCCCATTTGGGCTCTGAAACAGAGAAGAAAACTTGATCGTGTCATAACATTCTGAGTCGGGTTGAAGTCCTTTAAATAATCTTAATACTGATGAAACTGTCAAATTCTCTACCATTCAGCAGCAACTTGTTGGGCAAAGACAACTGGGTCGAAACTTTAGATAGCTCTAACCTGCATTAACTAGTGATATCAGACCCAAGCAATCTGGACCAATCTAATGTCTGGACAGGTTTGGACATGCCCCCTCATTATCATAAGAAAATAAATAAAAATCACTTTCATTAACACAATCATTAGATTTGACTTATTAATGACTTTTGGCATTTTAGGGATTCCTAACATTGTACCGTAAAACCTCACTTTGTCATTTTTGTCTAATACGGAAGCTGAAAAACATGCTGCCAGATCACAAAGCTTCACCAGATGACAACTCACATGCTACATTTTAGAAAAATACTGCAAATCTAGACATGCTGAATATTTGCAATGAATGATAAAACGATGCAAAAAAACTGAAGTTTTGTTTTTACATAGGACACTCAGACAGGATAATACTCTAGCTATGTCCTAAACTAATGTCCTAATCAGTACAAATTTTTGGTCTGTCATTTTGCAATGGTGTACATAAGCATAGTGGAGCATATCCAGCGGACTCTTTCAATCCCATAATGCACTACATTCCCACATCGCACTGTGGTGTCGCACCCTCACTGAGGAATACAGAAAGCTATACATAGCAGAGTGATAATCAAACCTGCGTAATGTAGAGTATAAAATCTTTAACTTCAATCACTAATACTGTTCCCTATAAAAGTTTTCTTTTGTAGTGTAGTGCTCCAGATTTTCCACTGCAGGCAATAATGAGTAAAAAAAATCATTTCAAACACAGCATTTATCTGTGATTATAATCTGATGGAGGTACTGCAGTAAAGGTTTTATATTCACTGCATACTCCAGCTTCCCTCTTCCATTTCACAAGAAATAAATGTCAAAAATGATTATATCCTGACCCTGAAAAAAGGGACAGAGAACCAATTATACTCGAATACATTTCCAAATATTCTCTTGTTAAATCTTGCTAAAGACAATGTTTCAGAAAGGAAACTCACTAACGCTTTAATATTAGCCATTAAAGGACCAGCTACAAAGTGGACGACTTTGCAAAGTTCATTTCTGACAGATTTTTGCTAAAAATGGCTAAAAACACACAAGTCACATTTAGTAAAACAAACCTACTACTGATTACACCTAAATGCTACACATTAATGGCCTCCACATTGTGTTTAAAGTGAAGAATACACTATATGGCCAAAAGTATGTGGACACCTGAGTACTGAACGTCCTATTTCAAAACCATGGGAATTAATATTATTGATTCTATAACAGCCTCCTCTCTTCAGGGAAGGCTTTCTACAAGATGTTGGAATGTGGCTGTGGGGATTTGTCCATTCAGCCACAAGAGCGCAAGAGGTTGGGCACTGATGTCGGGTGAGGAGGCCTGGCACATAGCCAATGTTCCAATTAGCACTGGTCAAGATTCACGGTTAATTCAGGTAATTCGAATTAATGTTTTAAGGCGATTTTCAAAATGTTCTAATCGAAATTGTACAAGTTATTTATATATATATATATATATATATATATATATATACAGTATATATATATATATATATATATACATACATACATACATACATACATACACATACACACACACACACATATATACATATATGTATATAAGCATATTTAAATCTTTAATTAATATATCCATAAATGATATTTAAAAGTTTAAACAAATATGAAGATAAACAGGCAACAGTTCCCCGATGACTGAGCTCGTTAAAAAAAA
>CM040458.1:24269641-24287281 GCA_022758105.1 Pangasianodon gigas | reverse complement strand
GTATGTAAACTTTTGAACGGGGTCATTTTTATAAATTCAACTATTATTTTCTCTTGTGGACTATATGTAAACATCTTTTATGTGAAATATCTTATTCAGGTCAGCACTAAATAAACAATAACATGCATTTTGTATGATCCCTCTTATTTTGGTAAAATAAACATTTTGCAGATTCTGAAAGGGGTATGTAAACTTTTGAGCTCAACTGTATGTTATTTTTTGGAGTTGTGTTTTTAAAGAAATGTAAACAACATTAAACATATCTTTGTAGAAAAAAAAACCACTATTTAAAACTCTTTCCTGCCATTCTGTATTTTTGTTAAATGTTATATCTAAGCCTTCAATGTTGTAAGTATAAACGGATCTGTTTAAGTCTGTTTTACTTGAACGTAAAGTGCACCAAAAGTCCACATGGATAGCTAGCTTACATAGTTACAAGTCACTAGCAAGCAATGTAGCTAGCTGATTGAAATCTTATTTCAACATATAATTATACTTTGTTATAATTTAAAACAACAGAATATGATGTTTGGAAAGGAACTAAGGTCTTCTCACTCATTTTTGTCATCAGTCATGATGAACACCAGTGCATGAATAAGCACATTGTGATGGACAGACTCATTTGCATTGAGTTGACCTGTGCTGAAGCTTTACCGCTGCATGCTGAACCACATTCCGTTGCACAGCGACCATCATACACTGTGTGGATCTGGCAGTGCTCCTCTTTTAAATAAATTGGGTGTGCTGCTGTAAACTTGCAAATGGACGCATGCTGTTAGCCACTACGTCATCGTTTCAGTCCCACGCCCTCCGTCCAAACTCCTCTCTAAAACTCTTCTCAAAAACATGCATGTGCACAAGCAGATGATGACCAAGCTCCAGAAAGTAGCGGTGTGGGTGCAGACCACATATGTTCAACTGTAAGCCAAGGTGCAAGGTCAGTCCTAAACCCTGTGTTGAGAAGGAGTAAGTTTAAATTCAAGGTAGTAAATAGCAGCATGTGAAGTCGGAATTTCCCAACTCTCTGACTAGGAAAAACAAAACAAAACAAAAACATGCTTCAACTTTGAAACGCAGCAGTCAAACGCGGCAGTATTTCACCATCACCAAACAATTAGAACCACAATTCAACATAAACAGGAAATACCACACCCATGATCAAAATGTGTCAAGGCTTGTGGACGAGGCACTTTTCTTCCAGTGTATTATATTTACTTCAGGTTAGGAATATTTTAACCGTAGATGGATAAGCATAATCAAAAAGGACTGATTATGTACCATAAAGGTTATCCATCCATCCATCATCATCATCGTATGTAGGCTATTCATTCATCAATCATAATATGTAGGTTATCCATCTATCCAATCAATTCATCCATAAATGGAGATGTAGATTTTATTCATCCATCCATTCATCCATCCATCCTAGTACACCAAAAGTTTTTGGACACCTGACCATCACACTCATATGTGCTTGTTGAACATCCCATTTCAGATTAAGTCCCCTCATTGCTGTTATAATAAGCTCCACTCTTCCTCGAAGGCTTTCCACTAAATTTTGAAGCGTGGTTGTAGGGATTTGTGATCATTCAGCTACAAGAGCATTAGTGAGGTCAGGCACTGATGTTGGGTGAGGAGGTCTGGGGTGCAGTCTGTCCCAAAGGCGTTCAGTGGGGTTGAGGTCAGGGTTCTGTGAAGGACACTCGAGTTCTTCCACTCCAACCTTGACAAACCATGTCTTCATGGAGCTCGCTTTGTGCACAGGGGCATTGTCATGCTGGAACAGGTTTGGGCCTCTTAGTTCCAGTGAAGGGAAATTGTAATGCTACAGCATGCAAAGATATTCTATATAATTGTGTGATTCCAACTTTGTGGCAACAGTATGGAGAAGGCCCACATATGCAGGATTCAGGTGTCCACATACTTTTGGCCATATATTTCCTAGTTCTTACTGAACCAATGGAAAAAGAAATGATTCACACGAGCTCACACTGGCATGAAACAGTGTGATGTGGCTGTGGTAAGCATTTAGCCCTGCAGTGGAAAGAAGCTATAATTGACAGGCTTGGAGAAAAGCAGAAAAGATTCCTGAACGGATAATCGACAGTAGCTGGACCATGGTGACATTTTTATTTGCTGATTACAGAGCATTTTTTTCATCAGAACATTTATTTTAGAGACAGCTTAGCTAAAATGTTCTTAAAAATCAATTACTTCAGAAACACTGTTAAGCTCAACTCAAACAAGTGAAATATTCTCAAGTCAAACAGGTGAAACTGTTCTCAAGACTTATCGTTCTTGAAAATACATGATTTTATTGCAGAGAGTTTCCCAGAAATGTCACTAAGTGAATATATTGCATATCCCAGGAAGAATTTTTGCACTCTACTACTTGTGGTTACCCTCAAGGAAAAAACCTTGAGCATGCTCCTAAAGTATGAGAAATATCAGGCGACAAAGGCCAAAAGCAAGAAAAGGAGCAAATCACAAATGCTTTATTTTGTTAATTACCTGTTAACAAGGTCAGGAGTGCTGCAAATCTGAAGTCTGGACTCTAAATAAACCTAACAAGTTATTAGCTGTAACTAAGCTCATTATAAAATTGAAATAAAATTATATAAATTACTTGTGCATTTGCTTTGTGTTGAACAGCAGCAGAGATACTTACTAAATTCTTGTATAGCGACAATATATTGTATTGTATATAGTATATTATGTCCTTTTCTTAATTTAAAACCCCTGTTCATGTTTTGTGAATGATGACACTGATCTGTTTGGCGGCACAGACAAGGGAAGCTAAGATGCATCAGAGAAAGATGTTTTGTTGCACAAGTCAGACAATATAAACTAACAGGAAACACATATTACAAGATACAACACAATTTAGTTTTAAAGCTGCAGACTCCACGTTTTCAAACAGACATAAATAAATCAATTGTCCAACTTGATAAATTCCAACTACCATGATTGCAATCAGTGATTCCCGATAATATTATCAATCGTCCCAAGCCTAACAGTCAGAAGAGAAAGAAGCACTTTGCTCAACAAATTATCTAAAATATATTTACTAAAAAATGGGCTAATAATGGTTAAAGCAGACCTCAGGGACACATTCCTGGTAGATCTGCTAAACTGGTGAACATGAATAAATAAATATGGGCTTACAAATCTCAAACAACAACCACTGTAAGGCTACACCACCAATCTTCACTATCTGTCTGATCAAATCCGATCCAAACCAGTCATACTCAAAGACAAGACAGCAATATAAAGTGAATATATAGTTTTTTTTTGTTTTTTTTTAACTATTTTTCATTGTAATGTTGTAAATAGTGGCATGAAACTAGAGGATAAAAAGTGGAGGATGTGAAGAACTGCTGAACTATTCAACTCTTGTCAGTTCCTGTTAGATCTAAGCTGGCCTCAGCGCACGGCTGAACAATCACAGTGATCCGAGACAACAAAAGAGACGAGCACGAGCACGCACCGCACTTCTTTTACACTCAAATCCCATCTTCAATAACAGGATTTGCGCTTTTATACGCACACACACATAGACACACTGTTCTGTCTTCATTTGGGGAGGAGAAAAAAAAATCCAACTAACAATAGCATGACAAAGACGAGACACAATGCAGTAAATTGGTGTATAAAATGCAAAAGAGTCATGGATTTGAGAAGTACAGCTACGATTTATAATTTATATAGAAATTTCAAGCTCCTGTCAAAAAAGCTCCTATTTGCTCCATTGGTAAGGCTTGAATGTTCTGCTCCCAAAAACGTTTATTGTCACAGAAAATGGGTAGAAATATTGTGAAATTAAAATCCTATAAAGACGTTTCTGTCTTTTTTTGGCTGCTCTTCATTGCTAGTCAAAAGCCTGCGATGTAAGGAGAGGGCATGATGCGTACCACGAGGAGAACTTCTCACAACACACACACAGACACACACACACAGACACAGAGACATACACACACAGACACAGAGACACACACACACAGACACACACACTCTACACACTCCTCTGAAATGATGGAGAAAAAGCAAGTGTGCTTGAGAAAGAAATGATCTGTGATTGACCTTGCTGCAGAAATGCATTAGAACCAAATCATTTCAAATCTAAACATAAATATACAGCAAAAAACAGTGTTCTTTAACAGTAGCTTAAAAATGACAGCATGCTGTTGGATTTATGTCGAGGCATGCCATGATGTACATCACTGACACCTTTATTATGATAATAAACAGAGCGGTCCAAAAATACAGCCCTAAACATAAACATAAACAGAAGTGAGATCATGTTTCAGACTGTGTTACACAAAAGTGTGCTATGTTCGATGGCTTCATTGAGGTTGTCTAGGATTGGACATTTGCCAAGATAAGCAGATCCTGTTGCATACCGATGCATGGCGTACGGCCAGTTACTGAAAGCTTAATGGTGGAATAACATGAACAGCATTAACGAGGGCCGCTAGGTCACATTACAGTGAAAAAAAAAAAAAAAAAAATACTCCAAAGTCATGGTTTTCAGTTTAACTGAAACACTTTGAGGGCATGTTTTTACTGTAATCAAAGACAAAACAACCAAAACAAAGCTGAGTTTCAGGGAATTAAAAAATTAAATTGGCTACTTAGACCTACATGTAACTCGGGGTTCCCAAACTAGGCATGCCATGATTTACAAATAGAGTCGTGAGAGAAGCACAGTATATCTGCATTTGTTTCATTCAATTATTTTACAAATAATTATTAGAAAATATTGAAGACGGATTTTGCATGTCACATTTGGACAAGTCTTTTTCACCATCCTGACACAAAACAGCGTTGTCTCAAATCTGATACTTATGCGCTATTATGAGTACTACTAATACTAACTGTTTTTCTGCTTAGCTGCTATTTGAATTTTAAAAACCTCATGTAGGCACCCAAACCCACCGAAAGCTCTGTTTAATGTTCCAGTCTTCTTGCTTTACTAGATTAGTAAATACTTTTGAATGTAAGGTCAGAGATTTTGATTTGAGAGGAAGCCGATGACAACAATCATGACAACGGCGGAAAGTTATAAGAGAGACAGAGCTCGTCAGTGTGTTTAAAACTGCTGTTCACAAAATCACTAAACATTTTTCAGTTCAACTTGGAAACCTGATGGACATGGATGATTCGGCTCTGACAAGCCATCTAGTGAATGTTGTTTTTAAATCTTCTGGATGTACATAAGATAAGCAGCGAGTATGTGAGCAATGCCAATCGTGTTACCGCTGTTACCACTAGACTGGTAAGTCAGTGCAAAGAATATTCCTTTGGTTTTTAGTCACTTACATTACACATACCTACGTTACTGACATAAAATGTTCAAATGTTACAGTAGCCCTATATTATAAATATTGAATTTAAAAAAAAAAAAATGTAGAGAGGTCAAGGCTTGGGGGTTACAGAAAAGTCATAAGGTCAATCTGTGGTCATTTTCCCAAAATGTCTGGGAACGCCTGATGTAACTGCCTCAGTCCAATCCATACCACACTGTTTCAGGGAAAACATCAAGACAGCAACATTAACTTGATGCCACCAGTAAGGAGGAGTCATGGAGGAGATTCTTAGGTTTCCTTAACTCCTATCTGACTTGTTTCACACAAGAAAAAGTTCCTTGATATGAAGTCACTTGATGGACTGTATCAGAGACGTTTCTGATGCAAAAAAATTTTTTTATGCAAAAATAGTCAAAAATGTCACAACGTTAGATTTCTCCTGGGTAATGTTTGAATATTTTATTTTCCATTTCATTTTCATTATCCTGTATGTGTAAGGTTTTCTGCAAAATGCATCCCCAGAAAACAAAAACAAACAAACAAACAAACAAACAAAAATACTATTCCTATAATATTACGTTTAGGGCTGGGCAATATGACAGTATAATATCGATACCGTGATAAATTACGCCACAATACATTTTTCTGAGATATCTTGGAAATCCTTTTGTTAATTTTTTTATTTAATAATTACAAACTGACTACAAGCAGATGTTGTGATGTTAAAACTGTGTACATAATCCTTGAAAATGTAAAACGTGAATTTGATTTTTTTTTTACATATTTATTTTTTCTTCCTTTTTAATGTTAAATATTGATTTATTTTTAAATAAACCTGTTTAATTTTCTTTTAATTATTTTCATACTACAGCACTACTGTACTGCTAGTAGGTTGTGAGAAATGTTGTGATACACATCACATATCGTAAAAATGCGTTTGAGAATCATGATGTTGATATTGTTGCCATATCGCCCACTACTAATTACACTACATCCATAACACAGATACACTGATTTGTAATCTGTAAATAAATATATCCATATTTGTTTTCAGGCTTTTTGAAAGGTCACATGACCAGATGCTAAGTGCAAGGCACTGTACAGGTCAAAATAAGTTCAACGAGTGTCACACAGCATTCATTTAATAAAATCCATCCAAAACCACAGTCACCAAGGGAACAAAACAACTTCTGAGCTCATATTGAAATAAATCAACGGAACGGAAAGATTAGATAACTGAAACCGCACACGCAACACTCCTGCACTCTTGGAAAGAAGAAAAAACAGGAAAAAATACTGATATCAAACCTCAGAGTATGGAGTAATGAAGATGACTGTGTCCATGTCACGTGTCAGTCAAAATCATCCACATTCATGACATAAAATAGTCGATTAGATATAAAAATCCGATACTGTTCCAGCTTTTTAAGCTAATATCAGTCAGTGCATCCTCTATAATGAAGGCTTTTTTATTATAGTCGATGAGATCTATTAAGTGTTACACACCATCAGCTCCAGAGGAACAGCATTACACATTTTTGCTGCTCTAACACAGACACACACACACACACACACACACATGCATACACATCAACGACTTATCAACCATCACACTCTCAGTCCTGTGCCAAAAAAAAAAAAACCCAAACAAACAATAGAATTGGAAAATACTTATCTTCCGGTATTGCTATTAACATTCCCACACACACATCTTTAAGTTACAAAGCGCTGATGCAAAGCATTTTTTCATTGTGTAAAGGAAAAATAATCTCTGTGTGCACAAACTACTGGTATTGTTTCAGACCTCTGGAAAAAAGAAAGAAAAAAGAAAGAAAAAAACCCTGCTTTTTTCAGCGGTCCAATCTGTGCAAACACACACTGCCTGCTTTTCCGCAGATTAATTGTTGTGCACACCTGAAAATAGCATGGTGACACAAATGACGCTGAAAATGACATTTAGGTTTATTCAGACACTTTTTTTTTTTTCTTCAGCCAAAGTCACTTACAGCCACACAGGGCACAATGCAAGCAAGCAGCAGGGCAGTTGAGGGTGAAGGACTTTGTTCAGTTGACCAGCAGCAGAATTTCCAACCTAATAACTTTCAAATCACAATCTCAGAATCTAAACATTTTCTTTTACCTAATTTCCATCAATTGCATGTGTAAGACAGGGGCAAATTTGACCAGGGACAATAACAAGTACCATTTCACTTCCATTACAAGTGAGTTTGGAGTAAATATGGCTTCTTTCTTCCTCTTAAAAGGAAGCTGCTTTAATCGTTTGCTCAGATTTGTAAGTGTTGGTTACGTTTATGTTCATTTATGTTTATCCCCGATTTTCAACTCTGTGTTAAAGGTGACATACGCTGCGTTCAACTGAAACTCGTAACTTGGAATTTCAGACCTCTGACTACGAAAAACCAAAGGAAACGCCCCTAGACTCAGAATTCTTACATGGAAAGTTGGGATGGTCTCTTCAACCCCGAATTCAGCAAGTGACGTCAAAACAAAATGGCTGCGCACAGGATCAGCAGTAAACAAAGTAGCACTTCTTACCTTGAAATATATCATATTGTATATAAAAGTATTTGCTTTAAATCAATCAACACAGTCATATTCGCTTGTTAAATCTAAAACACTGACTGTACAGTTTGCTGTTGTGAAGAGGTAAATATACATCACTCATGACATTTAGCTGGCTAGCTTGTTGCTAACAAAAGAATCAAATCGAATTGAATCGTGAAGCCAGTATCGTGCATCGAATCGAATTGTGACCAGAGTGTATCGTTACACCCCTAGTATAGATTGATTAAGAACTAATGCACTTTTGAACAAGTTATATTTTATATTATGATTGACCAGTTTATGTCTCTGAAGACGTTATATTTCTAACATCTTGTGTTTTGCTACGCTGTGAGTGAACACACAAGGTCGGAGGTGATAGCACTCCCAGACACAAACGGCATTAAGGCTTCCTTTCTCTTTACCTCTTCGCCTATATATACACTAGTCGTGTTCAGTATACAGATTCTTCAATCGTGCAAATAAACATCCAGAGTCTGAAGATCAACACCAGTCTCCTTTTTCCTGACTCACTGTTGCTGAATTTCTACCAGGGAAACATCCTGAAGCTGCACATATCGCTCCAGATGTGGCAGATAGAGATTAGGTGGAAAAATGATACTCATTTAACCACTGCCCCGAGAAAAGAGACAGAAAGAAGATAACTACTACCTGCATGACATATTATTAAAAGCCATTTAAACCAGTTTATAGTACACACCACCCTAATGCGGTGGAGTTTCCCCTGCTTTACCTCACCTCAGAGGCTCATTAACAAGAGGGTGTGTTAGAGAGAAAATGTGCAGTGTAGACTAAAGGAGCAGATTTGGGGAAACACTGCTATAACCTACACAGCCACAGAAATAATCCTCCGTAGTCCGCAGCCCAACCCCTTTACAGCTCTCACGAACAAGTCAGACATTCGTAAAATGGCTTTTGTTCTTTTCTCTCCCTCAGCATTTTGCTGCACAGCAGTTCAGCTATTATGTCTATCAGCATTTGAGTGGGAATGTAGAGACCCGCTGTTCTCCAATCCTGCTTCTTTAAACAGCAGCTCCAACAATTCTTATCGCACTCCCTTTCGTTAAACTCTGTGACACCATGACATAATCTTCAGCAGGTCAACCACTGAGTGCTTACCTAACGGCACTGTTAAATTCTCAAATCTGTCTGACGGACGCTCCACATAATCTACGATTAATAACAAACAAATTAAAACATGTTATTTAACAAACAAAACATAATTGTTTATTTGCTGATGTTGACTGTAAAGAGACGTTTATTTAACATTCATGGAAGAAGTCTCCAGTGTCAGCGAGGTTTCCTCCACAGGAAGGTCTTAAAGACAGAGGAATTTGTGCTTTGCAGTTTCTCGCGAACGTTACAAGCTGAGTATTTTGTCTTCTTAACTTTACAAGAGAGATAAAAAAGAGAGGCTGGTGAGGGAACAACTGTTTATAGCTACTATAACGCAAGTGACGAACTAACTTGTTTTACGGATGTTCCACAACATTAAATGTAACTATAAATGCATAAAAAGTACGATGTGGAACTCTTTAATAATCATGCAGCCTGTTACCAACCCGAAGTTGACTATTTTCCGATAACAGAATGTTCCAAAGTGTTTTATTCCTCTTATACCACAACAATTCGCCAACAAGTACAATTTTTCAGTTACGTAGAAGCTATGTAATAAGTACACCATAGCAACAATCCATTGTGCTGCAAAACAAAACAAAAACTAGATTATTAAAAAAAAACACAGCTCTCTGCAACTCCACAGCAAAAACAGCATGTTCAGATTGGACAGATGACCACAGTGACGCATTTTTTTTTTTCTCCCCAATTTTAGTCTTGGCTAATTCTCCGCTATCATGTGACAGCTACCAACCCGGTAGGGCGAAAGCCATCACGTGTTAACTACCTCCGAGACACATGAAGCATCTTTTCAAACTGTTGCTCATGCTGTGTCACGGGGCAGTGTAACACACTCAGACGAAAGAGCTATCTGCCCTCTTCTGCATACATGAGCTCACAGATATATAACACGTGATTGGCTAGTGTCACTGTGATTGACAGGAAAGAGAGAGTACGCCCCTCCCACCCTGACAGTACAGCCATTTTTGCTGTCTTGGACTCCCGGCTAAGGACGGCTGACGCTTTGTCGGGATTCAAACTCAGGATCTCTGGATGCTTTTCTGTTGTGCCACTCGGGAGCCACAATGATGCATTTTGACAGCTTGTCAATCAAATAAGCCTTGACCTTTGTTCATTCTGACATTACAACAAGGGACTTACATTTGATGTCACCTTTTTTTAACAGTCTAGAATAATCCAGTTTCAGATTTTTTTTTCAATAACTACACCAGTGGTGCTATTTTATTTAATAAGTTGATCTGATCACTATAGAGTGTCTGTCAGTAACCAAATAGTGGCATCACATTCATTCATTCATCTTCAGTAACCTTTTTGTCCTGATCAGGGTAGCGGTGGTCTACCACAGGAACACAGGGCATGAATCAGAGCACATTTTCATTCACCCCCAGGGGCTATTAAGCACAGCCAGTCCACATACAGGCATGTTTAGGGGAGGTTGGAGGAAACCCGAGAGCTCAAAGGAAACCCATATAGACACAGGGTGAATATGTGAAACTCCGCACAGGCAGTAACCTGAGAATAGGCTTGAACCCTGGACTCAGGAGCTGAGAGGCAGCACCGCTACCCACTGCACCACCGTGCCACCAAGGCATCGCCTTGAAAAATAAATTGGTGTAAAGTGAGTTTTGTTCCTTTCTTCCTCTCTCAGCATCCTGCAGCACTGCAGCTCCTGGTGCATTTTTTTGTGGAAATAAAGAAAGTCAATGTTTATCAACCATGTTTCTGTAAAAATCCCCCTTCACCCATTTTAACCCAAAGAGTTAATTATTACTAATGAATCCATGAGCTAAGCTCAGGTGTGCGCATTGAAATGATGAGTTAAAAAAAAAGAGCTAGATCAGGCAACACTACAACACTATACCTGGTTTTACAGTAAAGAAGTGTATACAGCGGGTAAAGCTCCGCCCCCTCCCCCCCCCCCCCCCCCCCCCCCCCCCCTTTTTTTTTTTTTTTTTTTTTTTTTTTTTTTTTAAAGCAATCTCGCGTTCTTCGGATTCCAGCGCGCGCGGCGCACCTGGCTATTCATTCACCTCGAGCGCGTTCTAATCCGCGAGCCAACGTTCCAAACCCAAACCATTCAAACATTCAAATTTGAAAACTGTCACGCGCGCGTTCTATTTCCACAACTAACTAACGGTCTCCTAAAACAAACTAACAAACAAACACACACACACACTAAAAAGTCCTGCATTAACGGTACTACACGAAAACCTCGCAAAACACAAAGATTAAGTACATTATAAGCAACCATACTGACCCCCAGGCAAAGCCTCTAACCTATAAACGTAGCCGAGTCAGATGTGTGTGTATGTGTATGTGTGTAACGTACGCAGTTTTTTCAGGTCTTTTTGTGTGTTTTTTTTTAAATACAGCTCAAACAGCAACTCCATACCTTTCGAAGGACAGTTTTAATCTAGTTGACGCTCTGAGTCACGGCAGCCCCCATCGGGGTTAAAAGATAAAGCACGGAAATCCGTCGCTGGGGATTTATCAGACGCGTTTCAAAGTCCCGCTCCAGCGCTGTGTCTGCACACAGAGTACCAACTCCGCTCCATACCATACCGTACTACTGGGAGAAAACCTCCTCCTCCTCTCTCTCTCTCCGTCTCTGCCCCGCTTCCACTCCGGAGCTGCACGCGTCCCCATGACGTCACCGCGCTCCGGACTCCCAGCTCCCGCTGTGATTGGACCGAAGAAAGACGAGGTGCAATTCGATTGGGCAGGACATATGCGTGTGTGTGTGAAATGGGCCAATCGGAGACGAACAGCGGTCTCCTTGGTTACGTCTTGTACACCGACTGGCTTCTTTGCGGATGAAGCGTGGAAAGCCAACCTGTGAAAGGTATATACTTATATTATAACAGTTATATTGGAATTAATCCATGTTTAAAGGTGCAATAGTCGATTTTATCATTCCTTACTTGTAACCTGGAAGATATGTAGAACATGATAAAAAACAATGGATTAAGCCGTGACCTTAGCAAAAGTCCATTAATTTGGTGAGAAAACAAGTTTTGGAAAACAGCATTCCGGTCCGGAAGGTTTGTTTGTGTTTGGATCCGCCTCCTGTCAGTCATTTAGACACACTAATGGCCAGAGTGGATCCTGGGGGCGGAGTTTCATGAACATGGGCGGGAATGGGCTTAAAGGATGATTTATACTTGCTGTTAACTATGGCTGCGTCTGAAATCGCGTACTGTGACAGTACGTACTGCATTCGATTCAGTAGCTACTGCTCGGCTGTTGATATGGTACGGACTGAGTGTGTAGTATGAATACAATCCGGACATACTACATCCACCATGTTGGCACTGTCATGTGGCCTTCTATTTAAAAAGAGCCGACGTTCTTCCTGCCGCCATTTTTGATTCTGACAGCTCTTCCGCGCCAGTCCCATTGCCTTATGGGATAGCGCAGTGTGCATTGCTTCCATATGCAGAATCTCGGTGGAAGCAGTAGGTCATCCAGGTATTTCTTGCAGAATACCTTTGGCATGCTGCTTTTCACCTACTCTGTAGTAGGGTAGTAGGGATATTCGGACACAGCCTGTGCCTACCTGTACACAAGATGGCCGCTGTGCATATATCCTGCAGTTATTTGGCATGTTGCTTGTGCACATCCATGTGGCGCAATACCAACGTAAAGGCTGATTTATACTTGTTGTTAACTACACGTACACAAGATGGCCGCCGCACATATCCTGTGGTCATTTGGCGTGTCGCTTGTGCACGTCCTCAGAAATTAACGTGACGTGTTCACATGGTGCAATAACAGCGTACACAGTAGAGATGGTATAGCATGTGTCATGTGACACTGTGTACCCAACTGAATAAACAAACTAACATCATGTCTCAAATTCCATACTTATGTATTATTCTAGACTGTTATTGAGTATTAACATTAACAGTTTTCCTGTTACAGTGAGTGAACCTAAAGAATGGTTTGTTTTGAGAACCACTCTTCTGGATTTTCTAAGTTAGTAAATCTTTTTAATTGTAATGTCAGAGTTTTCGATTTGCGACACAGCCCATTGACAGCAATCACAACCCCTGTACTGAAGAAAGTTTGTCACTGTGCTTAACATCACTGTGCAGGAAATCACTAAACATTAGAGTTCGACTTGGAAAACAGACGGAAGGAGACGTTTCGGCTCTGACGTGTCATCTAGTGGACGTCACTTTTAATCCTCCAGATGTACATAAGATATGCAAGCGAGTGTGTAAACAATGTGCGTAAGCAGCTGCGTGCACATGTATGCATGATGAAAGCGAAGTATATTTACACCTTTAATGAGTAAAAAAAAAAAAAACATTTAAATATCGAACCCACCTAACCCTTAGAAACCTAAACTTGGGGGGGACGCTAATCTTACCTAATGCACCTTTAAGTGTTGTATTAATTATTCTAAACATTTCTGGGCATGTAGCATAAATAACTAACAGTGAAATTATAGCAGCCTTTCTTCTCCATATAACAAATAATTCAATTAATTAATAATACAGATTCTGTGTATTAAAGATTGAAAGTGATTTGTGCATTATAAAACTATATTGTACACAAATGTACAATTTCAGATTGTTTGCTTGCTTAGCAACAATAAATGTTATAGGTCTATGGTGTAACACTGTAATTAGATGAATTATTAAATATATATTCTGTTTATTGTATTAGTTCTGTTGTGTATTAAAGGTTGAATTCGATTTGTACACCCTTAAACTATACTCTACACAAATGTACAATTTTACAACTTCAAAGTTTGCAACAATAAAATGAACAGCCTGCATATTTAATAATCCATCTATTTATATTATTGGACCCACTATAACATTTATAGTCTGTAGTGCTTTTGTGTGCAGTTTTGGTTGCAGAGCTGCACAAATCATGCAAATGCAAATGGAAGAAAGTTACTCCAATTACTGCATCTAATATCACATACAGAGACATGGATTCACCTAATGGCAGCAACATATTCATGCATTATGATGTATTTATTTAAAAGCAGGCTAACTTTTCAGCAGGTACTGTAGAAAAACACAATAGTGATTTATTCCAGCCATTATTTATTTACATCCTAATAGCAACCTAATAGCAATCCATTCTGCTATTCTCTGTGAGTGGAGTAATGCAGAATAATAGTAATAATACTAACAATCCCACACACTTTTACTGAATTAGCAATTATCCCCTGCTGTATGCATGTCATCACTCACTGTGAAAGAATCTTATTAGGTCTTACACACACACACACACTCACACACACACACACACATTCACACACATACAAAGACACACACTTATGCATCTGAATGAAATCATTAACTCAGTGCAATATGGAGATTAAGAGAGATATCACAACGGCTTATACGTTCCTATCAGCCATAATCAAACACAGCAAACGAATTTATTTGAACCCCGCTGGCTCCATGCAAGGTTCTTACACCAAGCAAAATGAATTTAAGTGTTTGGAAAACGCCTAATGTCATCTGAGCAACGGGGCAATATGTATCTCAACAGTGTGCTTCCGGGGAAGATGTGATCCTTCTGTTTGTTATTGTCATATTCATACAACAAGAATGCAATAGTAAAAATTATGAGCAGCAATCTAAAAACAGAGATGCTTTATTTCAAGAAAATAGTGTTTTCTGTCTGTGTTCTGTGTCACTTTCTGTATCAATCAAGACACACCAAATCATACGCTGTTTAAAGTTACAAAAACCTGTCACATGCTATTTTCTAGAATGCTGGATTTTAAAAACTGCTGCTAGTGTGTAATTGGTAGATAACTGCTTCTCGTTTAACTTTCTCTGTGCTACTTTTAATCCCTGACAATAAGCTGATTACTGTAGCTGCAGAAATGGAAAGGGATTTGGGATGGTACTCTGACCTCCCTCCTACAACCTTTGACTGCTCGTGATAACGCTTTAATTTGCCTGTCATATGCATATAGCCATGTGTGAAATTCATAAATTCAATGTCATGTGTTTCAGCGAGAGATGAGTGGGAGAGACCTGCGTACCTTTCTGTCAAGTCACCGTGCTGAGGACGTAGGTAAGGCGAACCAGTGGACTTCAGCACTCTTTCACTTTTCACTCAGCAAGATTAGATTCAAGTGGAGGTGCTCCCGGAGCAGTGTCTCGAGTGAATGTGACCTGCAGTCTATGCACAGAGCAATTTGAAAATGGGCCGATTATTGTGCCGTTGTCAGTGGTAACACCGAATGAAGTGCAGACCTGTATGAGTGACTACTGCGACTACCTTCCTGACATGTATTTTTTTTGTACTAGACTTCACTAAAAAGCACATGGCTGTTACTGTTTATTAATCTCCTACATTCTCCTATAGGTCTTTCAGTTCTGTATTCTATCCATATAAATATCATTATCTTTATAGAATTGTATAGAACTGACTATTTTGTCATAAAGATACAAATATAGTCTCTCAGTACACTGTGAAATATCCACACTGTGAAATATTCATCTGTCGTAATGCACATTTACAGTGCCTTGCATAAGTATTCACTCCCCTTGACTTTTCCACAGCTTGTAGTGTTAAAACCTGGACTTAATTGGGATTATATACCATGAATCTACATAGCCTATAAAACTGAAGATGCTGTGAAACATCTGAATCAGCTCTGGGCTATCAGATGTCACAGAATTAGTTGAATTAAATCGATTTGCATGCCATTAAAGTGTCACATGATCTCAATATAATTACACCTCTTCCTGGAAGAACCCAGAGTTTGTTAGAGAACCTACCTAAACAAACAGCATCACAGAGTCCAGGGAGCTATCAAAGCAAGTCCGGGACAAATATCAGTTCTGGAAAAATATCAATCAGGGTTTGGTTGTAAAAAAATATCCCAAACTTGGAACATTGCATGAAGCATCATGAAATCCATTATTAAAAATGGAAAGAATATGGCACAACCATGACTCTGAAGGCCATTCATCAGAGAAGCAACCTGGATTCATGTAGATTCATGATATACTGTATAATCCCAATTAAGTTCATTTCAGTTGTAGCACTACAAAATGTGGAAAAAAAGTTCAAGCGGAGTGAATATTTATGCCAGGTACTGTAGTTATCTGGAGAACCAGTCTGATGAAAATGTACCACCAAGACTAAACCACCACTCAAAAATGAAGGATACAGAAGTTGCTGCTAGAGACTGACACTTTGCTGTAAAGAGGTTTGCTGTGTAGTCCATGTCCAATCTGTATGGTGTGTGATGGTTATCTATGTGCTGTCTGATTCAGAGAAGCTGACGCAGAGAGTAAAGGATGAATTGGGAATCACCAAATACAAACCTGTTCAGTATGACAAGCTACAGGCCATGGTGGAGGCCAAGAAGCTGTACTCTGAGAAGATTGAACACAAGGTAAGAAGAGAGGGTAATGTTACTGTTATTCTGAATAATGATGTGCACTATTTAGTAAAAAATGTAGTTTTACTTATCTCCTTGTATGCCACTTGCTTTTAGTCTCAGTCAGGGCACTTTTAACATTTAGTGCTTTCCCACCTTTGTGTCCTAAAGTAAATGAAATACAAAAATGTGTAGTGCTTTGGATTCCCAAGACTGAGACCTAAAACCTGAGAAATCATAAAAGCATATTTATTATATGTCTTACATTAACCTTGCTCTATTGAACTGTTTGGTCCTTTTCATAGCATGTTAAAGGAATACTCCAGCATTTTATCAACCTAATCTCTATCCACCACATCTCTAGCATAGTATGTGATTACCAAGAACAATAATTTCAACACATTTCCCTGTACTGATAAAAGAACAGAAAATCGTTTATTCAAAAGAGTGATAGGTGGAATTGAATTCTGTCAGTATTCAATTTAAATATGTTTTATACATTTACATTTACATTTACATTTATGGCATTTGGCAGACGCCCTTATCCAGAGCGACTTACAATAGTGCTTTGAAGTCTATCAAAAATACATTCTGATATTGTCTCACTAGGTCACAAACTAGGAATACCATCAGTCCAAAACTCTGTTGGGGAGGATTTTTTTTTTTTTCTTTTTTTTTTTTTTTTTTGTGAAAGTGCTAATTTAAGTACTTTATGAAGAGGTAAGTCTTTAGACGTCGTTTGAAGACTGCCGGTGACTCAGCTGTTCGGACATCTAGGGGAAGTTCATTCCACCACTTCGGTGCCAGAACAGAGAAGAGTTTTAATGCATGCCTTCCTTGTACCCTGAGAGATGGTGGGACCAGTCGAGCAGTGCTAGAGGATCGGAGGGAGCGTGGTGCCGCGCGAGGTGTGATAAGTGCTTTGAGATAAGTGGGTGCTGGTCTGTTTTTGGCTTTGTAGGCAAGCATCAGTGTTTTAAATCTGATGCGGGCAGCTACAGGAAGCCAGTAGAGGGAGCGTAGCAATGGGGTGGTGTGGGAAAATTTAGGAAGGTTGAAAACCAATCGTGCAGCTGCATTCTGGATCAGTTGCAGAGGACGAATGGCGCTCAGAGGCAGACCTGCCAGGAGTGAGTTGCAGTAGTCCAGTCTTGAAATGACAAGGGACTGAACAAGCACCTGTGTGGCCTGTGTGGAAAGAAATGGACGAATTCTTCTGAAGTTATAAAGGAGAAATCGACATGAGCT